>OMNM01033850.1:0-26586 GCA_900302745.1 Parablennius parvicornis | reverse complement strand
GGTCTCATTTTCAGCCCCAGCTCATATTATTCAGTTATGTCGACAAGGATAAGTGGAATATTTTCAGGTTTGGCTGCACTGTGTGTGCCTGTGTCCATGAGTGCAGATCGCCCTGAGCCCCAGTTGTGTGTTGAACCTGCTGAGCCTACAGAGGGAAAAGTGCACACTTACTTCAACATGCTGGAGGTTCAGTAAATGTCAAAACCTTCTGAGAGAACTGCTGATAGGGCACTCAACCAGGTAGCTCATTATTTCCCGTATAGGCTCTAATTAAAGGGGTACAGTATATATCACATCACAGCCTGCAGAGGGGCTGGACAAAAGGCCACAATCTGAAGAGGAGGATGATCGTTAAAGTGGCAGTTAAAGTAAGGTTTGAGTAATGACACTACATCAACCCTGCTATTTACTGACCCGTCACTGGCTCACTCCAACACTCACTGCACATCTGAACGGCAGGGCCCGGGTGTATGAATATTTCAGTGGGAACAGGGGCTGTGATTTTTGTTATCTAAGACACTTTTTTTGCATCACAAATAAAAGTGTCACAAATCGTACTGAAATCACAATGAACATTTTTTAAAAGCTAGACTGCAAAATACAGCGAATACACATTCTGAATTAATACAAGGCTAAAGTTTTGCATCTTTAATGTCCTTTTCATTTTCTTTTAAACCTCTGCAACCCTTCTGGGTCTGGGTTGGGCCTTGAACCAGACCGTGAACTTGCTGCATTCCCGGAAGCCTATTGTAATAGTTTTCTATCAGGAAGTGGAGTCCTTTAATGTCCCAGTAAAATCACAGTGATTAGATAAAGCAATCCAGCAAGCTTCCCTCCAATTTCCAGTCTTTTCTTTTTTTGTTTTATAAATCAAACAAGTAACTACATCCATCAGTATGTTATATGATGAACCAGGTTAGAAAACTTGTATAAGTCACCTATTTATTGTGTTTGGCAAATGGAGCTGATCTCATTCCAAAACTATTATCATGTTTGCTCAGTGAGGTCCTACAGAAATACAAAGCACATGTTCAAGCAGTGGGATCAGAAATCCCAGAGGATGTCAAAACATATTCAAGCTGCACTGATCATGCAGGGGTTTTGCCTTTTTGCCTCTATTCCCAAGAAACATGGCTGACATGCAGCAGATAGCCACACACGTGCCCTGTCATTTCCCTGGAAAGTGGTTCAGAAATCCCTCAGTTCTGGTCTGAGTCCGGTCTGCTGATGGCTTTGAACTCCGCACCATGGAGATCTTCCATGAACCATTCTCACCACTGTGGATCCATGAATAATGACCATTCATCAGCTCTCTGATGTATCGAGAGTGATCCAACCGACTCTGGCCACGACCTTCCATGGTGGTTGAGGGAGACACTGCTAAATGGAGGGAACAGAAAAGAGAAAGGGCTGATATGCCATGAGGATCAAAGGAAAGTCTGTCACAGGACAGAGGCATCGAATCAGAAGCATCGTTTGTTATTTCCCTCGTGCGATGATTTATAGCACATTAGATCGGTATGCTTCTTCCTCCAGGATAAACCTCCTGTGACGCCATTGCTCCGCACAGTATTCAAATGCCGACACTCGCAAGTCAATGAGAATATTTTCCTGAATATAGCTACAGGCCATGAGTGGGGTTTGCATAGCAATAGTACACAGTGAAGCGTCGAGGAGTTTCTTGTCAGCAGGCTTTCGAACTCGCATCCATCATGTCCCCTGAGAGTGTCAAATTAGCGGTAAGCGAAACAGGTGGCTTGCCAGCAGATGCCAAGGAGCTCGCAGGAGAGAGATTGAGGTCATGTTTGTTTAATCGCCTCGGGGGTTAAGTACCAGATGGATTTAGTTTCTTTTTTTTTTTTTTTTTGTGATTCAGCAGAGAAAAGTATGTAACAGTGTTGTAATGTTAATGTGCAATTATAGCTACCTGCAAAAATGAGGTGAAATTAAATTGAATTTGGACCTTTTTGCTCTACGGCTAAATTACTCTGAATTACAACAAAAATTTAAATAAGTACAAAATACTCTTGTTGACTTTTGGTTCAGTGGTCTGCATGAATAAATCTAAATGACTCTAGCCTAGTTGTGAAAAAATCTTGTAGAGCTATATGAGTAGAGTCCAGATGCCAAATATATGTTGTATGAAGGATTTAGAGCAATGAATTAACCAGTAAAGAAACATTATTTTTGAAATCACAAGAAGGAAAGCTGAACTTCCAAAAAGGCTTTTTAGTAGAGTTCAAGTTCAGCTCTTATTACAAATAATTCTGTTGATCTAAACCAATGCTGTTTCTGAAATAAATCTGAAAACAGTTGCTTTTATTTCTGGCCTTGGAAAATTGCAGTGGTAGGGCTCTTTAGTCCTTTTGTTAATATTTTTCAAGGTTAATGGTCATGATGTTGTTTCACCACATTTTTCTTCTATTGTCAATAGGATTGGTGGACTCTCGAGCCAAAGGATTTAAAAACCTCCCTGAGAGAAAAGGGACAAAAAATGTTGACTACATTCATTGAACAACAAAGGTTTGCTGCTGCTTCACATGTTTATTACACATAATTTTCTGACTAAATTCTTTCCTCCAAACAAAGATCACATTCTCTATTGATTTAAGAGAATTCCATACATAGCTACATTTTTGAAAGCTGATTTTCTTTTTTGTTGTATTCAATGTGAAACCAATAAAACTTATCTTAGGTGTTGTTAAGATCAAAAGCAACAGTCACGTCACAGTTATCTGCCCATCAATATGTTAGTACAGCAGTCCACTCATGGACACACAGTCAGGAGTTCTCTCACCAGCCCTACAGCTCCATGTCTGACTGAGCTGCTGGTCTGTCGTTTGTGTTTGAGATCATTACTGTCATCAAATCTGTGGCATGTTCTGACATCTCTGTTCTTCTCTTGTTTTTAGGGAAACCTGCTATTTTAGTGACATTTTTATCCACCAAGTCTATCAGGTCCCCATTTAATCCAAAACAAACATGCAGTAAAGAAGAAGGATGAATGTTTGCCAGATTGTGGAAATGTTGTCAAACATACAGCAAATTGGGGAAAACCAAACATCCAGATCAGCTCATAGAATTACATTACAAAGTAAAAAAAATTGTACAAACATAATATCAGCAGACACATGAAATATAAATATTTTTGATAAAATCTTCAAGTAGTTCAGGTTTTGTTTAGTTTTTTTTTAAATACATTACAAGTTTTTCAGAATGTGTTTGTTCCTTTTTACGCTGAAACAATGGGGACCTTGGAGGTTTAGTATTAAAAAGTTATTTATGCAACTATTTTGCTAGTGTCTCCCACTTGATATCAAACTTGGGTGCATGTGGATTGGTGGATTGATCCCTCATGGGGATTTGTGTGGCTATGCTGCAAAACACAAAAACTGACAAGCAAGGTGCACACAGGAGGAAATACAAGATGTTTGTTATGCATTGAGAATTACAGAGAAGGGCTGAAAATGTACTAAAACATCAACATTTCTAAAATTCCTAAAAAGACTAAAGGAAAAAAACAGCATTTAAAAAAATAAAATAAAAAAAACATTTTTAAACAGCAACATGCTGAAGGGCATTCAGTGTACGACGGTGCAAAATAACCCAAACTGTAATAAATTGTTTTCCCCGTCATTGAAATTTAAGGTATTTAGCAAATAAACCTTAATGAATCTTTTGAAATAAGCGAGAAAGATTTTTTTACTTGGTTCTCTCATGTTTCTCTGAAATGCTCTTTAAAGGTGAGATCTAATTCTTAAAGCTTTTTAAAGGAATCATGAAAACACAAACTGGTCATCATGACTTGAGATTGAGAGCAATTCAAATATGAGAAAACGTTAATGTTTCCCATTAGTTTAATCACTTCATTCATTCCCACATTTTAAATATCACATCATAGGATTTAGGTTCATGTATTTTGTTTTCTCATGATTGCTATGAAACTTGCTTCAGACCTGTTATCCAGGGAAGGAAATATATTAGCCCTGAGGATCTTCATTTCCATCCAATCCTTCGGTTTATGACCGAATATCTGCAAAGGTAATCACACTCCTGATGGCCTCAGCTACACTTAGTGGTAATAGACACCTAATTGGAAAAATGTTAGCATGTTAATGGACTAAATTCGGATGATAAATCGAGTAATAATTGTACCTGCTGAGCATGTTAGCTTTTAGCTCACAGCTGTGCAGCCTCATGAGGTGATTCAGCTGCGTGCTGAACGTGTTGTTTCAGTACTATTGATCGTACGGGGCTCTAAAATTAGCAAAGAGCTACAAGATATCTCTGTGATACACATGAAGTATGTGAACCAGCACAGATGAAATGTCATCATTCAGTCTCCAGAGGTTTGTAAATGCACTCATTAGCGTGATGCTACGTGCATAATCTATTTCTAAGCACCGTTCACGGGAAATAACGCAGGCAAAGGCAAGCAAATATCATACTGTATGTGAGGGGGAAAAACATTTTTTTGCATGCAAGTATATGATGACATATACTGCAAGAACATGTTTTTCCCTCATTGCTGTATTTATTGTTGTGGTGCATGCAAACATGTCCAGAGGATACAGCATAATGGCATAATGGCATTCTGGCTGCTAAAAGTCTCATCTTCCTCTTTTTTCTTTTCTTTTTTTTCCCAGTGTGTAAATTGGATCCAGTAATGGCTTCAGGCAGTAAATGAGATGATTTAGACAGTAATTTGAGAAAGACAACTTTGAGGTCAATGGTGTCCATTCATTTATTTGCATTTTGTTGTGTTTTCATCTCATCTTTTCTGTTGTGCCACCTGAGTGTTTTCTCACAGTCCGACTCCTCTTACCATCTGTTAGACTTTAATACCTACAGTAACATCCTATTAGTAGGAGTGTTCCCTCTGCTTCGCACCATTCAACTGTGATTTCTGTTCTAACAGTACTAACGGGGGGCCAATGCGCACCCATCATCTCCTCAAGCTCCACTGTGCTACCCGAGTAAGATGCGGAATATGTAAATCCACATGAATATGTACATTTTAGTCTGTATTTTAATTTGTGTTCTTGATAGATAAGAACACAGACAGCACTTGCATGTCTGTTTGTTCTGCAGGCGTCAGCCTGTTTTGTTAGCGGAGCTGAGCATTAGCACTGAAAAGAGTTTACAAAAATGACACGATGTGGTTCAGTTGTACCTATGATACAGCTCTGCAGCCATAACTGGATGTCAAACCACAAATACAAATATATCTTTTACAGGGATTAAAGAGATGTGGTTTTTGGATGGATGCTGATGTTTATTGTTATCAATGTTGTTCCTGAATGTAATGATACTGTGTGAATATGAGGAAGATGACTGAAGGGTTCGAGTCACTGACTTTATGGACTGCTTATGAGGCTGCATCTTTGTTTGTCATTCTACTGCACCAGTTATTACATTTAGATCCTGCATTATGCATGTTCGGGGGATATTACTTCACTCTCGATTAGACTGCTGAAGAGGTCGCCCTTGTCTGAAAAGGGTTTTCCCTAATGTCGTGATCCAGGCTGTCACACATTAACTCGGGCCGGTGACCTCCATTCATAGCGTGTGTCTCCAGCATTAATCCCCGTAGCTTTTTCTTCGCAATCATCAGTAATGACTTTTTCAAGCCAACAGGCAGTTTCTCATGAACTCAGGCTTATTGACGTGTCAGACGACTGTTTCAGCTGGAAGATTAAGTTTTGCTAGAGGTTCTGTGCAAGCCAGAAAAACATGAATGTTTCAGCTGGCTGATAACTGTAGGTGTTAGCAATTCTTTGTCGCTTTTCTTTTGCAAATTTTATAATAGAGTTCCTTCTACATTAGGTTCTTCAAAGAACAATCCCCGAGAAGATTTTGAATGGAATGCGTTGATCTGTCTTTAGCTATTCACGAGAATATTTACAGAAACAAACAAAAAGATCATATAGCTACTCAAAGATTTAAAAAAAAAAAAAAAAAAACCCATTCATTTGTATGGCAATCGCATGGTGATAATCCTTTAATTATTTCGACAAGGGGCTAAAGAGAAAACAGAGAAAGTTTAACAAGGGTGCAGACATTGATCCCTTCAGAGTTGCAAAGCATCATGGTCACACGTGCTGGATGTCCTACTTCACCTTGATCGATCCGGTGTGTCACCAAGTATTTGTGCTTGAGATATCAGAGGGGTTTTCTGGGCTCTCCATCAACTCCGCCATGTCCTCAACGTACATACTTCTTGATTTAATGAACTCAATACTCAAACTCAGGGTGACATCAAGAAACCATTGTTGTTTCCCAAAACGTTTTATATGTGGCAAATGTCTGAAAAGCTTTTACCAATGAACTCTTTTTCCTCCCATTTATAAAAGTTTAGGTCATATCAAAGTTGCTACTATGTAAAATGACACTCAGTAATGGACGTGGTAGAACTTGGCCAATTAAAAGTCTGGCAAAAACAAAAACACACACAGTTTAGACATATAGGAAAATTAGGGTCACCAAGTAAACGCATGTGTTTAGATTGTGTGTCTAGAGAAAACCCGAGCAGGCACCAAGAGAACATGCAAACTCTGCACTGGAAAGATTATCTGGCCAGCAGATTTGAGGAACCTTTGAGTATTACAATTGCAACAAGACATCATCAATAGGGTCAAACGGACATGTCTCACGATTGTCTAACCCAGTTTGTGTTTTAGCTGTGAGGAGACGGTGCTAACCGCTACACCAATACGTCTCTCACAGCCTAACATTACAACCAGTATGACTCAGCAACATTAGCTTATCAGGGAATAGAATTTGGATCATTTAAAATGAGACTCTTAATTAGTAAAATTAAAACATTTTGTGGTTCATGCATGAAAAAGCTCTTTTCATGTCTTTCACAACATAAGAATCAAAAGAGATTAATTAGCTTCTAAGAAAAAGAAGGCAGTACAAAGGCATGCCCTTTGCAAAGGAGGCCACACTAGAATAAAATACACAGGTAATATGACAAATCTATGAGCCCAAAGCAACACACTATACAAATGTACCCCTAACAGATCATTCAAAAAGACTAATGCCTTTCACCCAACATTGAAACAAATGTGTACTTCAAAGTTTCTGCAATATGTTGAGTCTTTTGTTTAAACTGCACAGTGGAGGCTGTTGAAAATTGGTACTGTAAAATAAGAACTAGTTTGGAGGAAAGACTCACAATAAATCCCCTTGCTGGTCTTGATTGCAACATATTATATGACGTCATCTGAAATGCACAGTTGAATGGTTGCCCGTAGTGTTTTGTTTGGCTTAGACCATTCACATTTACTCCTGATTTGATTCCCCACCCCCAACCCCCCAAAAAAATAAACCTTTGAAGGAAGCAATTTTAGTGCTTTGAAGCACCTTTTTGTAATTGTTGTGAGCGTTTTGAAGCTCCTCGCTCAGCGCTCCAGGCACCAGCCTTTTCAACCCACATGAATCCCAGTGTTGTGTTGAATCCCTCCAAGCTGACAATGTTAAAAGATGGTTCAATCCAAAACACCAAACATTTGTTTAATTAGCTAAAATATTTACTTTCAATTTAGGCGGGTACAAAAAAAAAACAATGAAATGATAATCTTGTTAGGTTTTTATTTTATTCTTTTGTCTTTCCAGCTAGCTGGTTTACGGATGTCAAACTTAATGCTTACAATGTCAGATAAAAAGCTTAATGAGCCAGCCTGCTAAAGATATCTTGTTTGATTAGACCTAATATGTTGCACTATCACGAGGCTTTAATCTAATATTCCACATCCGCGCCACTGCAGAATAAAGTAGAATAATATAACTCTTTGCTCCGTGCGTCAACATTTCTCAGTGTGGCATGACAAGATTAATATTCATCTGTATCTGCTTCAGAAATCATCTTGAAAATGTTACTGTCAGACTTAATTTTATTTCCACATTGTTTTTAATCTCGGTTTCTTTTAACCACAATTTAACTTTATAGTCCTTCTGAATAAGAGATGAATTGTGCATGTGTGCTATTTTTCTAGTGCTCCTAATGCAATTCAGCCCCAAAGATATAAACTGAGAATGCTTAATTGGGATTATTGAGCCGTTGGAGGTTTCCCTGCATTTTGTTGTGGTTGAAAAGTGAAATAGAGCCAAGGTTTGTGCTGGCATAGCACTATTGGATGTGGAGTCATGATGTAGTCTCTGCTTATCCCAAGGACGTGTTCATGCTCTCACACATGCTCATGCGCCATGATCCATATCCTTTTTTTACCTTTTATTTTTTTTCCCAGGGCTGCTTTTACCAGTTCGCTTTGTTTTGTTTTGTTTTTTCAGGTGCTTCGTCCACTCTGGGAGGTTTTATTGGCTTGAAAAATAAATACAAAAATAGAAAAACCAGGCTATTTGCACCTCTTGGCCTTGAGCACAGAAATGCATGGCTGAAAGGTATTCCTATTTTATTGATCTTTCAATGGTCTGACGCTACAGGAAACACAACAACCTTTGAGGTTATGTAATGAGAGCAATCCTTGAGGAATCCCAAAGCTGCCTACACCCACATTTATAGACACCTGAAACTCAAAGCAGAGGCTAACTTAGCCGTGCCTGCAGTGCTGGATGACAGTGGAGCGAGAAGTGATGAAGAGAGTTTAGTTATTCCCCTCGCAAATAGACTGCCAGCCCTTGAGCAAAGAAAAAAAAAAAAAAGTGTCCTTGTCTGCCAGAGCAGGACTGAGTTATATGAATTTAATGGAATAAAGTGTGACTTACTTGTTCATGCACCTTTGATGACATAAAAAGATTGCCTAATAATTTCATTTTGTTTTATCACCTGTTTTATCGATTTAAAATAATCCATAAAGTTTTATCACAGATCTTGATATTTTGAGTTTACAAGTACTCCTGTTGATGATTTATCGCATTTCTGCCCCAATTTGCCAGCACATTATGATAATCAGCTGCTGTTTGGAAAAATATCATTGTGTGAGCACTGTTTGTCCTAATGTTTATACCTGTGAGAACTGTAACTCAGCATCTTTGCATCACTGGGAGGGAGATTTGATTACTCTTGTTTTTACTTCCTGTACTCAATTTGAACCCTCAAACTGTGTGTATCTTGCATTGTGCCAAACTACAGATGAGGAATAATCTGGTGTAATGGCAGATCAATCAGGAGTGAACAAATGTTATTCTTCTAGACTTTTTTTTTCTATTCAAACCAACTCGGAAGTTATACTTTCACCTTCTTTGAATGACAGTTGTGTTCTTCTTGAATCTCCTTTGCTCCTTTTTTCCCTATGTTTTCACTCCTTTTGTCTTTCCTTACCTGTCCTCATCTCACTCTTAATCCCTGCAGGCCTTATGTAACCACAGACAAGCCCTTCCTCAGCAGGCAGCAGTGTACAGTACTGTACACACACACATGCACGCGCGCACACACACACACACACACACACACACACCCCCGTAAGATGATTCACACTAGGATTCTCCCACCACACTCAGTGGGACGTAAAGAAAAAGAAGTCAAAATCTTGAGGGCTTTGCACCTACAGTATCAAACAGGAGGCTTCTTTTTATGTCCTAATATCCTCATTAGTTCATGTTTTATTTCTCAAGTGCCTACCATTTAACTGAGTGCCTCCCTCATGCTCCCAACACTTCTGTGCAAGTGGGAGGGCCAGATGAGCAAAGGGTGGAGACGGTTGGAGCTCACTCCTCAGGGTGTGCACTCAAGGGACGCCACACAAAAAAAAATCCCATAATGCATCATACCAACGGGGACGTCTGTGGCTTTCAAGGGTGACGAGAGTAGGATAGAAAATTGCAGTTTAATTGAAGATCCGCAGCCCTGATGACACTCTCAACCTAAAACCTTTGCTGGGAGCCGGAGAACTGTCAGTCATGCCAACAGGTGGGGGTCACCGAGGTTAAGGTGAGCCTCTAATCTGCCACTCATTCTATCCGCCAGTTGTTCCTGCAGGTTTACCGGCAGGTTCAAAGCGGCACAGGTGGGATTGTAGCTCTGATCTGCTGATTTGCCCTCACGCACCCCAGCAAAGCATGTTTAATTTCTACATGGAAAAATTGTTTATGAATCACCCAACGACCTTTGACACGACCTCCCATTGTGCCGATGATTGATGAATAATAGCTGACACGATGAGAGTGCAGAATGGGATTAGACCCAACTCAACAGGGCACTGATAGAGGTCACAGAGGCAGATGACACTAATAATTTCTGTATTTTTATTTAACCACGGTGGAGCTGCTTTCCATAAGCAGTTGGTATCTGCTTTAATCCAGACAAGGGAGATGACTTATTTGTCCTCCTAATAACTGTTATTTTAGCCCGGACGGTCAACTTGAGAGAGAGCCAGAAAAACAAAGACATAAAACAAAGTTTGAAAACTCAATGTGTCTCCATTTGATGCTGTCTTGTCAGTCTCTCCCAGAGGAAGGTGCATGTTGGGAAGCGGCAGACTGTTGCCTGCTCCATGCCTCCCTGCACCAGGCTGACTGAAGCCAGAACACTCTGTTAGCCCTCCAAATCGCACCTGAGCCTCGGACAGCAGAGGGTCTCACTGTCATCTGAGTAACATGCCGCTCATTTCTGCTCCTGGCTGGAGTTGCTGCTCTCCAGGTGAGAGTGGGGAATGGGAAGAAAGAAAAAAAAAGTAATGTCCACTTCTCCTCTTGTTTCACATTGACTCACTTCATGACATGCATTTTAACTATTGGATCAGAGGTTTAGGGATTTTTTTTTTTTATTAACGCATACACACAAGACTGTTTACAGAATTCTCTCACATACTTAAATAAACCCTCATCTTCAAAGTGAAAGGGAATTATCACTCTGACAGCTCACACCAGCCGTTGAGCTTCGCTCTGTTTTGAGTGCAGGGGAAAGTGAAATCTAATGTGAAAGTGGCCACCAAAGGGCCTTAGATTTTGTAGGAAGGGGATGATGATAATACTCCAGTTATTACATTTTCATGACCTCATAGCACTCCCCTAACTCCCTCAAGGTAAAAGAATAAAAATAAAGAAACAAACAAATGTCTTGTGTGTGCTGAAACAATTTCAAATTCAATTTATAGAAAAAAGAGCTTGGAAAGACAAAGGATTATATAAATATCTGCTGAAAATAAAAACATGCTTTGTTGGATATTATACAGCACATTACCCTTGATACTGAGTTATAAAATGAATCATCACGAGAGCGGCTGTAGCAAAGCTGGCTCAGGATTTGATTTGGTATTAAGGCAGAACTAAAGTGAAAGACATGTGCATACAGGTTTGCGCTTTTAATCCTTTACAGGTGACTTGATGTGGCTGACGTGAACTTTCATTCCTGTTGCTGCTTTCAAGTAAAATAACCTTTGCTTCAAGTTTATATGAAAAACTTTTTTTTGTCAGATTTAACCTGTGCCAATATTGACTTTTCTAATGTCAGTACAAGCTCAATATCAAGAACCACAGCCTGTTTGAGAAACACTTTGAAGTGTTTCCAAAAGTGACCTGCCAAGAATCCTCAGATCCTTTGTCGCACTATCCAAAACATTTACATCCGGTGCCAACATTAGTTGTTAATCCAGTAATGAGAGCGCTCTTTGTGTTGTCAGGATTATGCTCAAAAGAACTTGTTTCATCCAAAATATTGCCATATTGTGTTTAAAGACTGTACCACATAGAGACATGAGTCATTTTCGACAGTTGGTCCAGGAGGACATGGACAGCGCTGAACTTCGATGTTGTTAGCAGAAGTGACAGAAACAGATGTTTTTAAGAATGTCAAAGGAGCATTGGAGAGAAAGAAGTTCAAACCCAACATTCCCTTCTTATCTCCACACACCTGCAAATTGGGCGAGTGGAGGGTCCTTGAAGCGTCAGTTCATGGCCCCTGAAGACGAGAAGGGAGATACTGCATGTCTGACTGTCTTGCAGAAGACAGGAGCTTGTGTCCTGTCAGGGGTCTCCTGTGTGGAGATAACATCTGGTGGTCCCACATAGCGGTTAAAGCAACTTCACTTGCAGATAGGTCAAAACATATCAAATCAAAAAGTAAGTCAGCGATATAGCAACTTCTATGTCATCCTCACTATTAGAAGTCTCAATTGAAAATTATGGATTATAATCTTATGAAAGGATTATAGAGACTGGATGTCTCTGAATTATCTTCATTGGGTCAATAGATGTGTATCTGATCTTTAAATTAAAGCTGTAAGGTTAAACTGTGGTTAAATCAACCTTCCTCCCTAATGGAAACCAGTAATTTATTTATTTTTCCAGTTGGCAAGGTCCGATCTAAGTTCTGCAGAGCTGGCAACTCGCATGGATCAAGAATGAAACTCACTGAAATAATTCAAAACTCACTTTCTGACTCAGCACATGCTTTTTGTCTCACATCAAATTGAAGTTTTTTTTGTTGAGTAATCATTAACAATTGTGTTTTTAATAATAATCTTTCAATTTAAAAGCTAGAATGTATATGGTCACTTCTGCAGAACTCACCTTTTTTTCTTGCAGTCACTACTTTCTCTTTACTTTCTTTTACTTTGTTATTCTATCATTTATTGTAAAGTTGCCAAGCTGCAGCAGCTAAGCTGTGTGTTATTACTTATTATCAAAGACAAAAAGAACTTCAACAACATCAGCTGTCCCTTTTTACACAAATATGTGCAGAAAAAAATACAAGAAAAGAAGACAGAACAGCACAGGGTGCAATATATAATTGCTTATTTACTCCTATTGAAATGAGAGGGACATTGTAGAGGCAGCTTTTGATAGCACGAGAGGGAAATGGATGAACATGCAGTGCTACTATAGACTTTAGTGGAAGCTTCTGTGTGGATCCTCACATCTATATACAGCAGACTGTCGGGGGCTGAACTAGTCACCAGGAATGTGGTGACAAAAACAAAATCTGTATGAACTGTGAGCAACACCAATGTGTAGGGTTGGAAGAATAACACTCCTTCCTGGTGGGAGGCATCAGTTGTGGATAATGTTTTTTTGTTTTGTTTTTTTCCCACAATTTCATACATACAATGATGTTGAGTCAGGTAAATCATGTATGTGAGCCTGAGAAACTGTCACCAGGGCGCAAAGATGGTATCCAACCCAAGAGAGGCCTAAATGAAAGGTGAATGTAATTTCTATCATTTAAATTTTCCATTATATTTAAATTACATTCGGATCTTCTATAGTTCCGGATCTTCATCCAGTTCAGGGTCTCGGAGCGCCCGAGCCGATCACAGTTCACTATGGGCAAAGGGAGAGTACACCCTGGAGTACACCCACCAGTCCATCACAGAGAAACAGAGAGAGACAATCACACACTACTCCCATTCACAACTACAGGCCATTGAGAGTCGCCAATTACCCTCTCGTGCATGATTTTGGACTGTGGGAAGAAACAGGAATACCCGGAGAAAATCCTAAGAAGAACATGCAAACTCTATAAACATTGATGTATGTTTGTAAAATCACTTTGATTGTTCAGCAGTTACTTTGAAAAGATAACCTTCAAACTCAAATGTGTTACTACGGAAACTAATCCCACTAAATGAAGTTCTACCGTGGTGCATTTTAACCACTTGGTTTGCTCCACTGAATAAAGGTGAAGGTTTACTAAGCCGGTTTGAGATATCACAGTTGCAGCAGAACAAAGCCGAGCAGTTTGGATTTTTCAAGGCTCTGGCAACTCGGAGGACCCCCTGTGGGGTGCTGATCCCTGTTCTTTGTGAAAAAAGACACTTATTATTAATAATTCAGAACAGGAGTCACTTTATTATCAGATGCAGAGCTTTGTCCTCTCTGCGAGTTGAGACAGCATTTTAAAGCTCTCAATCTCTACTCCCCTTCAGAAAATTTAAATTTTGAATGTTATTATACACAAACTTCCAGATTATTCAAAGAAATTGGAAAAGGCAGAGTTAGAAGCCTTGGATGAAAATGTGTTTGTTTCATTTCACAGCTCATTTTAGCAACATTACAGTGTATTATGTAGGATTCCTGAAGTCCCTAAATTAATGAAACCCAAATATGCAAACAGTCGCCACATTCCCTCAAAACTAAACTGCTGACTGCAGGCTTGTTCTTAGTGGATGCATGCATTTCTTTTCTTTGCATTTAATGTGTCCTATTTTTTTCTGTCCTCTAAGGCTGCATAGTTCAGTAGCTGAAGGCAAATCTCCACAGGGCTCAGAGAGGACGTATTGTGAATGCACTGATTTTCTGAATGTGGATCCTGATTTCTGCTTTCTCTTCAGCTCTGTTTTCACTTGCAATCACCAGGATGGAATTGGCCGTGTGTCATGAATTATTCCAAGTAAAAATTCACCCAAATGAAACTGTGATCAAAAGATAGTGAAATCCACTCTGTCAAATTGGAGCGTTGATGTATCGGAGTTGTAAAAGTTTTAGCAGTAGCCTTATCCAGACTATGTACTATGTGCTTTTCTTCTGTATCTTATGCGTCTTACATTTCCTGTTAATGGCACCAGAGATGGCGATTCACCTAAAGCAGGATATACACAACCAATGACGATTTGCTAAAACACAACATCTAAGTGAGCCTCCTCCTGCGTATCATACTCAAGTACATAACAAAGCGAAAGTTTTTGCCCCTGCTTAATTTGCATTATATATATTGTATTCTCCCTTGAGTCATTCAGTATACATGCTTTTAGCTTGATACCACACGGCATACATGAATTAAGTGTGCTTAGCTCATGCTATATAATTGAAACCTGGGAGATTATCTGCTTTTGTTCTGGTTTATAATCGAAACCCAGCATGATGCGTCACAACTGTGAGTATGATTGCTTTGCTCTTTCCATAATGCCGACTGTAAAAGCTCTACTAACATCAAGTATTTGGGGGTGAATGCTCGTTGTTCACGTTGTCGTCTGCCTGCGCACAGCAGTCTGAGTGGGAGGTTTTAAAGTCGAAGATTTTTGTCCTAATTTTGCATATTTCTTTTCAGAAGCATCTGTGTCAGCCTGTGTACTCATCAGATATGTGAAGCCCATTACATTTTCAGATTTTATGTTTTCCATTCTCTTTTACTCTAAGAAGCTTTGCACTAATAATAAGCCAAAAGCCTCACCGGCACCTGTTTGGTCCATCTGAAATATTAAGTGCATGAGTGAAAAGACACTTTCTCTTTTTTGTCCCTTTTTTTTTTTCATTTGTATTATGTCCATGTATCAGTCCAGAGTCTTGGGCCATTTTCTTAAGCACACACAAAGAGTATTTCCAGCCTCCCCATCATCGAAGATGCTGTCTGCAGCTGTCTTTGGCAGATGTGCAGTCTTATCACATGCACTAACACACAACAATCACTTACATGCTGCTGTCTAATGCTCCTGTGGGGTCACATGGAGGGTAAATAAAGGTACGTCAGAGTTTTGTGTTTCTCAGTTTGACATGTGTGCCCTGCATACATAATGTTTTTTTTTTTCCATCAAGCTTCAAGACATGTAGTCTGTGGGGATAGAAAAAAAAAAACGGCAGCCATCCACTCATGCCTACACTCCCTACTTTTAATGACAACCTTCATTATTGTCCATGATGCCTCACTCACTCATTATTTATTTGTCTCTCCATCTGCATAACCTTGCATAATGCATGTTCATGTAAGCTGGACGGCACCAGCATTAATTAGCATCACTGATTTCTGTTAAGGGTTTTTTTTCTTTCTTTCTTTCTTACTGTCAGCAGAAGTAGCACCAGCATCCTTTATTATTAAACATAGGTTGAAAGTATATGTTGCAGTCTGTCCACTCCTGCAAGCCCCTAAACCCTTTTCTACCTGAGCTGTCAGCCACTGCACACTTCCTCACTCACACACCTCCAGCTGCTCTGGCTGCCCAGCGGGCAGAGTGTGTGAGGACTGCTGCAGAGCGGTTAAAGTGTCATCCTTTTCAATCTTGTTGGAATCTGAGTTTTTTTTTTAGCTGAAGGAGTTTATTTGTACCTTCATCTCCTCTGCCTCATAGTCACTGGAGAGGATTAGCATGAATAACGGGAGTGGCGCATTGCAACGCTATAGCTGCTTGCATACTAAAAAGCTTGTTCAGTCATGCTTTTTGTCTGTCTCTCCAAGCTAAAATTAGATCCATCTTGCATATCAGTGCAAGAGACGGAGGAGACGCACAGGTACGCTTTTGTTTCTCCTCACCTTTGCCACTGCAGTGTGTTGTTTGTGTCTCCTTCCCAAAAAGAGTGGGGAGAAAAATGCTCGCCTCATACTTTGCACATGTCAACTCATATCAGGCCAGGAGTTATAAAAGTGTTTTTTGTTTCCTTGTTTGGAGCTTTCTGTCAACATTGTAGTTTCTATATACACCTTCACTCATCCTCTATTTCTATACCTTACCCAAAAGGCTTTGGATCACTTTTCTCACTTGGACCTCCACCTCCTCTTTATTAACTCAGGTGGCAAATATCAGTTAAAAGTTGGAATCAATTATGGAAAATTGCACTGGACTTTAGCAGACATAATAATATTAAATACAAGAGGACAGGGTTGCTCTTTTGATATTGGGTTTGGCAAGTCTCAGTCAACTATTGGTAATGTTTGGAAAAACAACCTATTTTTGGATCCTTAAAGTATGTTGGCTACACATGTTACACATATACATCTTTGATATTGCTTTATTCTTGTGCATCACTGCAAATGTGTGTGTATCTTTTGTTCCACAAAGGTTTCATGGTTGAAAATACTGTTAGTGTTTTGAATTATATATATGTATATGAACAACATTTTCTCATTTTCTGTATTTATGAGAGATAAAGACAAGTGGCACCTTATTAGACTTATTTAAAGTGCCCTTTATGAAGTTCAATCATCAAAAATAATCATATTAGTAAACCTACATTCTTTGTGAACTATCCATAGGTATTTGGGCAAACATCTGATCCTGTATGTTCACAGTGGTTATTGTGGTAATTGAATAAATTTTCCCTGTATAAATTCTAATAACCACTCCAGCTACTATCCTGATTTCTATGATGCTGGTAAAGATGATAATGGCCATACAGTTGTACTGACAATATTCAAGTCCGCTGATTATAGGAAAAAAATATTTCAGTTTCTTTTTTTGTGCAATGTGGACGATATAACCAGAAAACAGATAAGTAATTGTTATTCTCACAGAGGTGTGCTTCACTCAAGACTGGCAACTACCTGCGTTACAATTTTCCACAAAGTATAACAGTCAAACTCGCTTGTGCTCTCACACATGTAATTACTGATGGAGCAAAGTCACATTTCACAGCCTTACTCAAAATTTTCTCCCATGTGTGTGGTTGTACCTCCAATAACCAATAGTAGTATTACTATCATGTAGAAAATGAGCTGCTGGACAAACGCGCTGTAAAATGGCATATATTCATTCTTAGCGAATCGAAAGTTCTGACAGCTTTACCGTCCTTATTTAAAATCAGTAGCTAGGAGAGAATTATATATTTATTTCACATTTGCAACTGAAAATAAGATCATGGATACAAGTGTAAACCTCTTAGATACACAGGTCTCTCAGAATGTCAGACACTTAATGAACGATGAAGTAAAAAAAAGGATGAGTTGTAGAATTTAACCTCCAAACTCAACATTACATCTGCAGTGTAATTTCGTGGCTGTTTCTAAAAATGATTCTCTTTTGTTGCAGCAGTAAGAATAGCCATCACTGATTGGTGTATCACAGAGAGTAGACACGCACACACGCACACACACAACTGATATAAAAGAGCT
The DNA here is from genome assembly GCA_900302745.1 of Parablennius parvicornis. Taxonomy (NCBI): domain Eukaryota; kingdom Metazoa; phylum Chordata; class Actinopteri; order Blenniiformes; family Blenniidae; genus Parablennius; species Parablennius parvicornis. Next base: position 8,864 of record OMNM01033850.1, on the reverse strand, counting down.
GAGATGAAACCATAATGTGTGTGGGGGGTGCTTTAGGACAGCGTGGAAGGAAATGTCGGTGATTTAAAACAATGAGATTTTTTTTCTAGTTAATTGGAAGCCGACGCAGCATGTTCCTGCCTTGTTCTGCCTCCCTCCCTGCATGGTCTCCTGTGCCACCAGGCCTCTTTGTGGAGACCAAACCCGAGCTGCGTGCGAAGGTCTCGTAGCTTTGCTGCAGTTGAAAGACCCCAAATGAAGGTTTTTTTTTCCCCGGAGCCCCTGAGGGAAGTCAGCATGGGTTTTAACATGCAGTATCTGAGAGAAGATTACTTTTTAGTTCAGATGTGCTCAGATTTATATTTTTTTTTAAACTTTCCTCTTACTTCTCTTGTGTTGCTTTCATTGCACTTACACCAGGGCAGGTGCTTCACCAACAGTAATGAGAGTTTTTTTTCCGACCTATTAGTGTATTTCTAATGGCAAATGTTGTTATTGCTATGCTATGTTATGCTCATTAAAGTACCAAATAAGCAAACTGGTAGAACTCGATGACATCTGGACTTTTTATTATATCCATCCTTTATGTACAAGCAGCATATGTTATATTTTCTAAAAGATGTTTGTATGACAGTTTTGTCTTTTTCTTTAATTGAAGAAAAATGAATGTTTTTTCAGCTGACAATCCTCATTACTGCCTCTGCTGGACTGTACTGTTTCTACACATTGGATTGTACAATTTTATAACTCATGCAGCCTTTCATCCAGCCCTGGTGTGTTGAAGTTCCTTCAACATGAAAGCAGCCTTGACAATTGAAAAGATGCATTGTGTTTGTACACAACCATAAGCCTGGAGCAACCAATGAAGAAATAATGACCCATAACATGATACTGCCAATAATGCAGTCATTCTGGCCATTTAAAAAGTAATAAAGCCAATAATGTAGTAACCAATATGAGAAATATTGCTGTAAAATTCTGCCCATAATATAATTTATTATAATATTTGGATGGTTATTGTATTATTTAAGTCGCATTTCTTTAAAATAGTTAAAAAAAAAAATTGTTGTGCAGTAGATGACACAGTCTTCATATTCATTGAAGATGCATATTGTGCAGCACCCTCAATCTCATAAATCTTGTTAATTATTTTTTACCATATTTGATAAAACTCAAAATATACCTAATTTTCAAAGTAATTAAAGATATTTCACCGAAAGACTAAACAAAGCTCATTAAAATAAATGTATTTTACAATCTACATAAAATAGAGCTGTCACCTGCTACACATTAAGTGAAACTCAATCGAATAACTTATTGGAATAATTCTGCATTATTACCTCTGTATATGTATGTATATTGTGTATGTGTCTTATGTATTTGTATGGGCATGCCCATGCGTAATATATTAGATCATTTAAACTACAAACAAAGGAATGAAGCGCTAAGGCTCTATGTTTTAATTGTTTTCCGCTGTATTTATTCCTCTTTCATCTAATATCCTTTCAATTTTGCATGTTTTTAACTCCAGCCCTCGTCATCAGTATTCCCCATCACAAAATGCATCCAAATTATTGATGAGTTAAATAGAAATTATGACCCAAGTACGGGAGGATGTGGCTCCATACAATAGGCTCGGTTTAGACGGCAACATTTTAAGTGCAAACCCATTGTTTTTACGTTCTTCTTTTGAAAAGGTTTTGTGTTTACACATCAACATTTTGAAAATGACATCCATTTACATATAAACAACAGAAACGTCAAAAAAAACTGTGTAGCATGTAGGGCTATTAATGACTGATTAATCACTCAGAGCATTTTCAAAAAGTATCATTTTAAGTGGCTCTGAGCACAACAACAGTTTTCCGTTTTCACTTGAAAACATTGTCATGAAAACAGGAATATAGTTTGAGCCATGTAGCAAGACGCCTTTCATACTCATAAGAGTTATTTAAAATGTGGCCGGTGTTATTATATACTTTATATCGGGATTTTGCCCTGATGATATTTCTTGATGTATTTAATCTCTATTACATTAGCAATAAATTCAGTAATGAAGATGTGTGATATAACAAAATTGTTTCTAGTTTTTACCTCCTCTTTTTCCACTTTCCTCTACTAAAGGTCTTTGCCTTATATTAACACTGGTTTTTTTTTTGTTTGTTTTTGTTTTTTAAATTCGTCATCTAACTTTTTCACTAAGTATGAAAAGTGCTGTTTTGATATAAAGCTAACTGTGGGTCCTCTGTGATGCAGGTGTGTCAGGATATTAAGAGACTGGTCTCAGTGTGTAACAGAGACAGCGATGCCCTTCAGCCCAGCCCCCCTCGTCGCCCTTCTCTCTCACTTCCCCGTAACACCAAGTCTTCCTTTTTTCCAGTGGTCGCCCTCATTAAACCAGTGAAATCAAAGGAATGCGTTATTCGTCTTTTCATCCTGCTGATGTTCACACACAAAGGTAAAGCCGCCTGCTGACAGCTTCGTTGTGATAGGCAGAGGCGTTACTATGGATACACTTTCATTATATTCTGGTCAAAAATATTTCTGTGATCATTCTTAAACAAATATCCCCATCATTCACTAAATAGTTTCAGTGTTTGGCTGGCATCAAAGCAGAGCCAAGGTCACTCAGTAAGTATCGTATTGTGTTGAGGTTTTTTTTATTATTGAATTTTTTTTTTTTAAAGATTTGGTAATCTGTATGACTCACTCGGTGCAGTTATATAATGACAATATGTTTCGGCTCAATCCAAGAGCAAAAATAAAAAGAAGAAGTTTAATTTATTTTCTGTGATTTAGATTGATCATACAAAAACAACAGGCTGACATTACCTTGCAACTATGTGCTTTATCATAACAATTTGAGAAGGAAAGCAATTTTGATGAAGTTATTAGTATGATCAGATGGTGCAGTGGTTAGTTTATACACAGTATGAGTCTTTTCTCTGGTTTCCGACCATGTGTTTTTGGTTAATTGGTGGCTAGGTATTGACTGTAGGGATGCGTTTGCCCTGTGGCATCTGAATTTACCCGTAGTCAGCTGGGCTTGGTTCCAGTACTCTGTAACCCTGAATTGTTAAAAGCAGGTTAGAATATGAATGAAGGACTCGCAAATATTTATTCTAACAAGAACTTGTAGTCTAAAGTAGCTAGTGTGAGTTTCTACTCTACTCGATAGTAATGGAAAACACATGCAAGAATATTTAAATAAGAAGCACTGGTATTTCCAAGCACAATGCTCAGTTTCTTCCCCACCTTTTCCAAACACAGTATTTCTCGATTCCCGTTTGTGCAGGTATTGCTGTGCTGGAGGGCCCCATGTATGCTGTAGGAGGTCACGATGGCTGGAGCTATCTGAACACGGTGGAACGCTGGGACCCGCAGGCCAGACAGTGGAACTACGTGGCCAGCATGTCGACGCCGCGCAGCACCATGGGAGTCACAGCACTCAATGGAAAGTGAGTCACTCGGTTTTCATTGAACGTCTTGGTGCAGTCGCAATACTGCCTTTTTTTTTGGGGTGTGGGGGGGGGAACTAGAAAACCCAATCGTATCCATTGAATGGATTGTTTTTCTTGTATTATTTTTGTATTTGTAAGCTCACAGGAGAAACTGAACAGGCCGACTAGATTATGCAATTCATTCATAAAGCAAAACCAGTTGTACATGTATTTAAAACATTGTGATTTAATGGATTTGATTTACTCAGTTTCATTATAGAGTCATCCATCTCATCCATTCAGTGCTAAACATTCAGTAAAATGTGTGAGCTGGCTTGCAACCTCCACATAAATGCAATAATTCAAAAACCCTGCAACAAGCTTTGAGAAATGGTCAGCACTGACCTAATGTATAATTTGGAATGGAGCAGCCAATGTCATGGCCGTGGTTTTGTCATTTTCAGTGCAGTTGTCCGAGAAAAGTGGAGTATCAGAGAACCATTAGTTTGACAACATTATCATTCTAGAATGGCCTTGTGTTCTGCGTGAGATAAACTACTGCGCAGCAGTCAGCGGCACGTTGCACAGGCTCCTCTGATTAGCCTGGTAATTTATGCACTATAATTCAGACCCTCTAAAAGCCAAACACTTTATGCATTAGTGTATATTAAATGCCTTACAACACTGCTTAGAAGCAAATTAGGCAAAACCAGCTTTCTGCATAATTTGAATATGTTTTGTGTGGCGAAGGAGAAAAGAGCAGGCTGCTCCATGGCTACGCTCAGTATTCAGTGTCAAAGTCGATGCAGAGTTATTTTTGCAGCTGGGTCAAAAATAGACAACAAGGAAGCTGTTTCCCTAGCCTCTACTTTCTTGATGTTGGGCCTGTGAGCTACAAGCCCTTAAATCACTGATGTGATCTTTCTGTGAGAAATCGCTCTGAAGGGGGAAAAACAAAAAGCAAAACAATCTTTGAAAAATGTTAGTGTGTCACAGTATCACTGTTTTGTCACTGTCTTCACACATCTGACAAATGTTTTACTTATTCCAGATATATCTTTCAGATTTGAGACACTTTTGTTTCATTTTTCAGACTGTTTGCAGTTGGCGGCCGAGATGGCAGTTCATGCCTGCGGTCGATGGAGTGCTTCGACCCGCACACCAACAAGTGGAGCATGTGTGCGCCCATGGCCAAGAGGCGAGGAGGGGTGGGTGTGGCCACGTACAACAACTTCCTGTATGCTGTGGGCGGCCACGATGCTCCCGCCTCCAACCACTGTTCCAGACTCTCCGATTGTGTTGAGAGGTCAGTTAAGGTTTTGTGTTTGGGGAAAACACAACGCGCGCACACAAATGTTTTGTTTTCATGAGTTATGGGGACAATAAAAGGAAACAGTTGAATTCCCTCTTAACTAAGTGTAACCCAGTCGTTTACCTCTCCCTAAAACCCATCTTCTTGTGAAAATATTTTGTGGTTTTCCATCTGAGAATCTCCATTTTTCTCTCCGCAGTCCTCAGAGCTTAGTGTGCAAACAGGCTGAGGTCCTTACCAATACATTAAAACAGGACTTCACACACACACACACACACACACACACACACACACAATACATGAGCACACAATGTTGTGTTCAGTTTGTTTTTGATGGGCCTGGCTGTTGGCTTCCTCATAACAAAAGAAATAGGGAGTGAAAAGTATCCCCACCCTGTTCCTGCATTTTGAGACATGTCTGTTATTGCACATACCCCATTGAAGACATCATGATGTCTTTGCCTGCTTCTATTTTATGGTATCTGGCCCCATCTGGTGGCCACAACATCCTCCTGAACGTGTAACCGTGAATTGGATTAATACATGACCGATATCAAACTGATCTCATTATTATTAATTATGTACCTATTGTCTTATTTTAACTCCTGCTGCTTTTCAGCGTAGTGATCAATAAAAATACAATAAATAATTTTCCAAAATGCCGTTAAAATTATTTTGAGGGTATTAGCAGAACCCATGCACAGATGGCTTGAAATGGACTCTTTTAGACACTGTAACTAATGTATCCAATATTTAAATCTTGATTAACTGCTAAACATATGTATACATTACTCTGAAATCTGTTAAGTAGCCTGTTTTCTCCGCTACACATTTGTGAAACCTCGCTTCTGTAATACTGTTATTGGTCTACCAACTCCACATAACTTAGCCAATTGCTACTGAGCACATCTATCACTACTTTACTAATTTCTCCTAAAGTTACTCACACGGTATTCTTGGGCTGACTACATACAAACGAACCAACATAATGTGCCCCCAAGTTTCAATATGGTGAATTTGAAGGGTGGGGGGACTACTTTGTGATGCAAATTCTGCATACGCTGATGAGTCCGGCTCTCTCTGGAGGCTGTAACTGCCAGCTGCCGTTCAAGAGTGGATTTTTGCATTTTTCTCTTATGTTTCAATTTGTTTCTCTGCCTTTGCGGGAGAAAGCTCAGCAGTCACCGTTCAGACATCTGTGATTAAAGAGGGTGAACATAAGGGTGTTCCAGTTAGTGCGCAGATGGGGTGTTGCTCTACTCTTGAGATTCAGGCTGATGTAATAAGTATCGTTTTTCTTATCAGATGTGGAGAGAAATTCATCTCACCGACTGAAGCACAAAAATTTGCACGGAAACATTTCTTTGCTATTGCAGGTATGACCCAAAGACGGACACATGGACCACTGTGTCATCTCTGAGCGTGCCACGGGATGCAGTGGGAGTTTGCCTGCTGGGCGACAGGCTTTACGCAGTGGGCGGGTATGACGGCCAGTCGTATCTCAACACTGTCGAGTCCTATGATGCACAGAACAATGAGTGGACTGAGGTAAACACACCCAAAAGTTACAGTCTCCCAAAATGCTTTATCTGTTAAATTATAGAATGCAAATTCTGCTATTAAAATCATTCCAATGATAATGGAGCCACTTCTTGCTTTGCCAGACTTGTTAGCAGTACCATTGAGAGCTAATGAAGCATATAAATATTTGAAACTTGTTTTTCTTTTATTTTCACTCCTATCTTGCCCCTCTTATCTTCATGAAGTGAAATGGGATTGTTTTTCTTTATTTCTTTTTTGAAGACAGCCTCAGCTGAGAAGCTGCACGTTAACCTCTCTGTCTTCCTGTAGGAGGTCCCTCTCAACATTGGCAGGGCAGGCGCCTGCGTGGTGGTGGTGAAATTGCCTTGAGCGTTTTGTCTCACGACAGCCTAGGAAACAAATGAGAGAGCAGCAAAGAAGAGTGGACAAACAGAACAACAGATCAAGGACACATCCTTTGAGAGTCATGTTTTCTTTCTTTTTTATTTATATATATATATATTTTTTTTCTTTTTTTTCTCTCTTTAACTCGACCCTCCAGATTTTTCAGAGGGAAGCATAGAAAGAGCCCAGCTCATAACCCATTGTTTCTATCATTAGTGGACACTTCTGCCCACTGGGGAGAACTGCTTGAGAAACTGGAATGCCTGCACATTCTCCGCATTCTCACCCGATCAAGAATTTTCATAGACTTGGCCAAGCAGCACCAAGCCTTTTGTTGTACTGGTTTCTTTACACGCCTTTAATGAGAAGTTCTGTGAATGTCTGCAAGAACAAAATGTGAAAGTTGCTTTTCTTTTTTCTTTTTTTTTTAGTAAACAAGCAGGTCAGTTTACATTTACATGCACACACATATCTCATCAGTGCCATCATTTAAAGTGTATTTTTGAGTTCATCAGTCCCTTCATAGCTGCTGGTATGAACCATTGTTAAAATAAAAAAGGTGTAGCTATGTACCCGTATCAATTCCTAATTGGTGGTCTAAGCAGATTCTTACTATTTTGTGGAGGAAAGACCACTGTGAACTCTCATTCAGTAACGTGTTTGCCCTGTTTGATTTTTTTTTTTTTTTGTAATCGAATGAAATAAACATTTCGACAAATAATAATTGGAAACTTTTGTTTCTTTTTAGCCTGTAGCTGCAGAACACCAAAGTCATTTGCTTATGTTAGATATCTTGTTACACCAGAAATAAAACGTTTACAGATTTTGTGAATTAAAGAAAATATATCATATTGATATTTCACTTTTTGCTGTACATATTTTTGTGAACTTTCTGAACCTGCATTTGTGTGAATAGACTCATGCCTGAACCAGTGGCTTTATTTCTGGGCATGCTTGCTGAGTGAATGTTTTTATTTGATTTATACAATGTGATAGCTAAAGATTACAGCCCCATTGTGTGTGAGTGGTTTTTTTTTATTTTATTTTGAAGATTTAATGCCTTCTTAGTCGCAGTAGATAATTTTCACTTACATGGCTCAAGCTTTGGATTACCCCTTAAAACACAATATACTTAGTGGCACGAGGCACACCCAAACCAGCTATTTAGGTCTACTGCGATACTGTCATATTTTTGGGTGGTGTGGAATACCACAAAACCTAATTACTGCGACATTTCACTGAGACCACTGATTCACATTTCTACATTTGTAGTTTTTGCTCATAAAAAAGAAAAAAAAATTATTAACTTGTTAAACGTAACAGCACTTTGTATGTGTAATAAACCATCTTTTTGGGGGCCAGATGTTACTTTTGATGTTTTTATCCTAATTTTGTACCGCATGGGAACCTACAAATAAAATACTTCACTCTTCTCTGCATGTTGGAGTCTATTTTCAGCACTGTGACCCTTCAGCGGGCACATCTTGTTTCCTCCTATTGTCCTGTCTTGAGTAAACATAACACATTCTTTGACTAAACCGATATGGGAGCTACTTAGATGTCTGTATCAACTAAAATTTTGTGTCTTGTAGCATGCAAATCTTACATCAGGTGGGTCTGATTGTTGATATTACAGACTAAAGACCAACGGCATTCACATGCCTTTGTTTGTCTCGTCTTGCACCGTCCAAACGTCCCCCTTCTCCAACATGTTCAGTAGGATTTCAGTTATTTCTGCTTTGAAAATACTGACTCAAGGGACCATGTGTACTGATATGAATCAGAGAATCCGTAGGTGTTCAAAATGCACAAAACATTGGGCCACACATCAGAACAAAAGCCCTTTTGTACTTTTCACATTGTAGCTGATGTAAAGATTAGCTTCCCTCACCAACTTTCTATTTCTGTTTATCTGCATCTCCTCCTGTCAGATCTCATAAGGGAAATCAATAAAAGGATAATAGCATTCACCTAAGCTCACCTCCTCACAGCACAATATTACTGAGGGCCCCGGCATGTTGAATTTATCTCATTGTATCTTTGTACAGTTAATTTGAGAAGCAAATATAGGCCACAATAATGAGAATAGCTTACAATTTGATGGTGCAAAGATTGCTGCAATTTGCAAATGGGACAGAGCTCCTCTTCATTTCTTTTCTGTTATCCTCTTGCACTGCAGAATAGTCCAGTATTACTCCAATCTTCTG
>OMNM01033849.1:0-25314 GCA_900302745.1 Parablennius parvicornis | reverse complement strand
TCTTTCTGTGAGTTCAGTGGAAAAATACCAGGTAATCAAACCTGCATAGAGACAGCAGAGGTAGAGAACTGAGTGAATAAAATGGTGAATAATATTACAATGGAAATAAATTCAAAATGTTTTTACTGCAGATCTGTTGCACAAACATAGTAGAATTGATTTTTGTATTCATTGAGACCTCATTTATGGTTAATTAATGAGACACAGATTGAATGAGCTTCAGAAAGCCATAATTATATGCTCCCTGTCATGTAATAAAACAATATAACAATAAAATGGATAATAATACAAAAAAGTTGCAGTAGATTTAGAGAACATAATAAAGAAATGAAAAGACAACATATCACATTAAATCCATTTTTTTTGCCTCATTAAAATATTTGGATAGTAACTTCAAACATCACCTCAGACAGGAAGACAATATTTTATCAGACAGCTTGCATGCACTGCACCCTGAATACATTCTACTTAACTCAGGAAGAAGGTACAGGGTTCCACTATGTAAACAACACAACAGATACAAACACTCATTCATCCCTCTGTCAGTGAAGCTCATCTGTGAGCAGATTCACCGGGACAAACAAAAAGACAGGAAGCGAGTATGGTCATCTAGATAATCATGTGTTGCAGCGTAAGCCGCGTGTTCTCTTCTGTATTAGTCATATACATAATGCTGAGTTTGCACATTGCACTTGTGTTTTTAGCCAATGTGATGATTCATTGCACTTTTATTTCACTTAAGATGTTTGTTTTTATTGTTGTGTGAGTGACATGTGTTTTCTGTGCAGTAATCGAGATTAATAAAGACACCTTGACCTTGAGATACATGCAATAATTTCACTTTCTTTCAAATTGACTAGTTACCAAGACTTTGGGTCAACAGCTTATGAAGATATGATGCAAAGATAACAGTACCTGTTCTCTCTTTTGCAAAATAATCTGAAGTCTGGTATAATAAGAAAATGTAGACACAGTAAGGCACAACAAGAGCGTACCTTATAACGCCATATTTCATGTAACTGAAAGATTTGCTCAAACTCTTTATTAATTACCACCATAATCTAACAAAATGCCTCCCAGGAAAGCAGTCATGTCACAGTCAGACATGCAACATCTTCAGCGTGAAAGTGGAGGAGGTGATGAAAAATGTGTTAATGACATTCTGTGCTCTGACGACTGCACAGCAGTGGGTTTGCTGCAGACATGTAGTGATGGTTCTAATTTATTGAGTGAACGACCATGGTAGGTTTAATTTTTTTGCTGCAGTCATCTCTATGTCATCTTGGGAGTAATGACGTTATCAGTGATAGTGGGTGTTGGAAAGCGAAGGGGTGCCTTGCGTTTTTGGGACAATGTCCAGCGTCACTGGTAACGTGTAAAGCATGACATCATTTATGCTGCCACTGGGAGATAACCTGAGTGGGGACATTATCGTGCATACACTTCAACACACCCCAAACCATAATATGCTGAACATTGGATATATCACTCTGAAATGACTAAATATCACACCTATCTTCATGGAAAACTTGTAGAAGTGTCCAACCTGTAATCTGATGTACTGAAGGCACTTGCAATATACAAGGTAATAGAAAATCTAAACCAAACTGTGGTGTTTTATTGCATTTTATATTAAAATGAGCCAAAATACTGACAAACAAGGAAACCCGGGGGGGAAGACTATGAGTAAGGGAAACAAAATTCAAATCAACTCAAATATAATCCACATTTCAAATAAAATATGAAGTGTACTTTTTATAAGCTATCTTTTTCAAATGGCGTATTCTGCTAATTGTATTGCATGGTAACTTAATCATTCTTGTTGTTATTGGTTTTCTGTTGCTGACTGGGAAACTGAAGCTGAATCTATAAGATATTAAAGATGATTCTCGATCTTTATTCAGAGTAGAATCCACCACTATGACCACCAAATAAGATCATTTCCTGACCTCCACCTCCTCCCTGACCATTTCGCTCTCTGTAAAAATCCTTTTCCTCGTCTTTTCTGCCAGGATTTAGTGTCAAATGCCAGCGATCAGCTGGCTGCTTGACATGCAAAAATATTGATGAGACACTTTGTATTGTCCATTTATGGTAGAAAGTGGGTGTGTTGAGGGTGGGACACGAACGACGCAACCTTTCGGGTGGAGTCTGATTTATCAAAGGAAAAGTGCGTGCACGTGTGCGTACGCACGATTTGATGAATCCAAATTTTTTTGGGTGCACAACATTTTCAGTTTTTGGGCGCACACACATTTTTAGTTGGAGTCCTACACAATCTTTCATAAATGAGGCCCAAGGTCTCTGTGTCGGCATCTGCCCCTGTGTGTCTCACCTTACATTTCCAATTATCCTAGCATCTTCTTCCCCTGCTCGGCACTAATCTTCAGCACCTGTGTTCTCCCTGCCTTCCCTGTGTATTTAAACCCCTCTCCCCTGTTGTTGGTGTTTTTCATCTTGTTGCTACCGTTTCCTTGTCACTTCTGGTTCCCCTGCATATTCTTTGTGTTCCCTGGACTGTTTCAACAATGGAACTGGTTTTATGGAACCTTGGGAGTCTGCATTTGGGTCCATCTGCACACGTACTGACACAAATTACATCACTTTCACAAAATATTCAGTTGAAAAAAGTAAATTATATGAGTTCCAATAAGGAAAGACAAAAAACAAAGGCCAATAGTGAGTGAATGGTAAAAAAGACTCACTCTCCTCTCCTTGACCAAAGTATCGTTTGCAGCTTTTTGAGTCACTTTCTGATGCCAAATGAAATGAGATCCAGTGAGTGCTAGTGACAGGAGGGGTTTAATGGGAATCCTGAGGGGGCTGGGAACTGGGCCAGGGTAGGGTCACTGCCACAGCTGCCAGTCATCTACCCTTGTATGCACAAACTCTGGGACACTGACAACGCAAAAACCAAATGAGCAGAGGGGAAAAGGTCTGCACAGATCATAGCTGCGTAACCAGTTATGGAGCAAAATGTTAAATGAACTCCTAATAAAGCACCAACAAACACAAATATAAATTGTACTCATAAATGCTTCTATATTCTTTTTTTTTTTTTTTTTTTTAAAGCAGCTCCATTGGAATGTGACCAAACCTCTGGCCTATGCACTGTGGTTTCAGGTTGTCTGACTCAATTTGTCCCATAGAATAATCGCTGGGTTGCATAACTCTGACCCCTAAGCCCACCATCACAGCTACTGGCGGCAAATCCCACAGATCAAGAAAGGGATCAGACAAAGGCAGGACAGAAAGAGACAATGAAGAGACGGGATGAAAAAAGAAGACACAGTGGCTGTGAAGCCGAGGACCTGGCAGTCAGAACAAGGCATTTGGCCGGCCCTTCTGAGAGCTCAGACTGGGTGAGAGGTAGCACACAATGGCTTATACTGTGGAAACAAATGTCAATGCAAACATCATGCCGTGTGCCGTCAAGAACATGCAGCACACAGCGTTAACACAGATCAGGCAAACAGTTAGTTGTGCAAACGGAATGTGCACTGCTATTACATAATGAAACGAGTCAGAGAAGGACTCAGGTGGTCTGATAACCTAATCTATATTTCCCACCTTTTCTACATGATGGAGCAATCAGTGCTCAAGAGGAAACTTTGCCAAAGAAAAGAGTTGGGAACTGGGACAAGCCTCAGCTGGCTTAAGGTGAAGTATGTGGGAAAAAGTTTTAAATCAAAGGAAGAGAGAAAGAAATATTCATAGAGCTTCCAGTATGTGAAGGAGAGAGTGGGAGCTGAAAATGCTAAAAATAGCCCAGCAATTTAGTGGGACAGAACGACAGGTAAATTAGAGTCTGCGCCAACAGACGATTTCTGTTAATGAGAACGGCTTAAATATAGCCAAAGAGGAAGGAGGAGTTGACACTGCACACTGAGGAGTTTGCCTTCACTTTCTCCATCAGTCTCATGGAACATTTTTACAGCCAAGCCCCAAAGTATCCTGTGTCAGTGAACTTTAAAAACCCATCTTGAGTATTCCCCAATGGAGCCACATTGAGTTCAAGCACTGACTCATACTGCAAATGTAAGAACAGATCCACGTGGAATATTACATAATGTTCAAAAGGAACATTAGACTTTTTAATTAAAGCAATAAATTTACTCAAATAAAATTAACAATAAAATTAATTAGCAATAAAATTAGCAATAAAATTAACTTTAAACAATTTAAAGACGTGTGTGGCACAAACCCTGTCAATAACCAACTTACACTGCTCGCGAATACGTCAGATTATAACACCTTTTAAGATGAATCCTTAACAATGTGGAAAAACTGGCCCCTACTATATCGTTCTCAAGGCAAAGTTAAAGAATTTCTTGACCCTTCATAAAATGGTACCAAAACGGTAACATCAGTTTGACTTCACAGATTTTTGTTGTTGTCCTCTGATAAAAAATTATGAGATGCTCTTAAATCCCCTTTACTAGATAACTAGAAAAATCCAGAGGAAGTTTTGTTTGTATCTGCCTCCTGCTGCCAACCAATACCTCCTAAATACTGCCACTACTATATGTAGTATACGTCACAGCTCACATTTGCATGTTCACGTAGCACGAGTTATCTTGTAAGCTTGCTAACATATGTAACCCTAACTCTATGGTGGTGTCAAAAGCGCACCCCCTTTTGACTCATCTAATTAGCTCTAGCCCATCTTTATCTCATCCCCCAAATATCAGCTCAATTGAATAAACTTTGTTAGCATGCTAACTAGCATGCTAGGCTAGTACCTGTTATCTACCTGAAAATCACACAGTTACTCCCTAAGTGTCCCTGACCTTGAATCTGATCTTATCTCACAAGCTAATGTGCTAAGCTAAGTAGCCTAACCCTTGGGTGTGGTCAAAATTGAGTGGAACCCAGCTAAATAGCTGGTTACAGAGTAACCCTAGCCCCCCTTTAGGCCATCCCCAAAATATCAGCTCAGTTGAACAAACTTTGTTAGCATGATAATTATCATGCTAGGCTAGTACCTGTTATCGACCTGAAAATCATACAGGTTTTTCCCCAGGTGTCCCTGACCTGGAATTTGGCCTTATCACACATGTCAACTAGCTTAACCCTCGGGTGGGGTCAAAAGTGGGCAGGATCCAGCTAGTGATCTGAAACCCTAGCCTCCCCTTTAGGCTATCCCCCAAATATCAGCTTTCAAAGTACAGTCACTGTGAATGGAGAAGCATTAAACTGTTAACTAATGTTAATTAGCGGAGAAATCGCTGAACGCACACAACAGATTCTCCTTGAATCAGAACAGAACTCCTTGGCAGAGATAATAATAATAATAATAATAATTAATTAATAATTATAATAATGATAATGTTGGATGTGTGTCTTTGAGAAGCCAAAATGTGAGGATGGTCTGCAACAGTGAGAACCTTGGCTCAATTACTTATGATTCATTGTTGTCTTGGTGAGTGGGTGTGCGTGAGCAGTTCTACATCAGACATGATTCGTCTCTGTCGAGCCAGTGTGTCAGCAAAGCTTGGATGACCTGAAACCCCGGGAAGCATTGCAGGTCAGTGACACTGCTGCACTCAGATCTTTTGGTTACATAACATTCTGGGAACTTAAAAGTTGTACTGCTCACAGAGACCATTGATTTTAACAGAAGAAATGAAGAATAATAAGCTCATAAGCGCAAGGCTCCAACAGGGGCCTTTTCATTCTTTCCACAGCAAGGATAAGACATTCTGTGAATACAATAATTATGTGCAAGACATTTAGAACTCTATAATGCAGAGATGTCTGAAGATAATTATAATGATTTTAAAAAGCTGGTTCAGCATAATTGCAATTCAAGAGCTTTTCAGAACGTATCCACTTGTGATATACTGCTATTGTCTTCACAATGAGCTCTTTGATAAAGGCATGTGTAATCTGGGACATGTCTTTTTCTGACTTTGAGTGTTCTTAAGCATCCTTTAACATCACAGTTACAAATGTACATGAATGGTTTAGGTAAAGGAGTTCATACACTTTAGCAATAAATGTTTAACCTTTTAAAACATTAAACGATCACATTCAGCCTAAACATGCTAAGAGGTCACTTGTGACAGTTATTGGTGAAAATGAAAATCTCAGACTTGCATACTGTCACGATGTGTTTTAAGATTGATAGGTTTTATAAGAGGGAGCAGAACATAACACACTGATTGCTTTGTAAATCTGTCCTATTGGAAGCTGTTGCCCTCTTTACTGTGGCTATTATAGGACACCACGGCAGTCTGACAAACAACGAGGGGTCATCCAAGAGGTGTCTGTGTCCATACTATTATTGTTTCAGTAAATCAATGAATGTCAATGTTTACTTTAATCCAAATATAGCCTCTGACCCACGTACAGCTTTAGTATTTTTCAATTCCTGTGGCCTTTCTACTGAAAAGTGAGAGGCTGGGGCTCAGATTAAAAAAAGCAAGCTGTCTTTGATGGCCTGGTAGGTCGTTCAATCACCAATCTCACCGTGTCTTTGTGTTGAAGTGTCCATGGGAATGATACTGCATAACGGGTTGTCTGTAAGCACTTTAAAAAGAAACTGTTTGGTTTTGTGTGAAAGATTGGCTGAATGTGACTGATCAAACACTGAAGCGGTGCAAATCACAAAAGTTCATTATATTATTATTATCTTTCTCGTTTCATGGGCCATAAGATATTGGCACTGTGTCAATAACTGGCAAATAACTACAAAGCAAGAGAAGGTTTTATCAATTAGTTTCTTTGATTTTTTTGGTAATAATTTCAGTTTTTAAATAGCATAGGAAAACATTTTTTCCATTTTTAAATTATATCACGATATTTGTGAATTTCCAATCATATGGAATAAATTGTGTGTTTTTTTTTTTAAAAATTCCAACACTTTGGTGACATTACAAGTCTTTCTCTTACTTTTTCTATAACAGCATGATCCAAAATGGGGTTGCAAAGAGTTCAGTGCCAACCAAATTTAAAGAACTGGATATACCTGTGTCTGATAGATTTTGGATATTTGATGATAAACATAATCAATAATTGATTACTATTGGTTTACAACTAAAAAGTCCTCTCTGTCAGGTCTTTCTCTGCGTCTGCGTCTCTGTGTGTCTCACCTCACATTTTCAACTATCCAATGGTCTTCTCCCTGTGTACACCTGTTGTTATGAGTTCCACCTGTGAACTCCCTTTCCCTCTGTATTTAAACACCTCTCCCTCTGTTGTCGGTGTCGCTTCATCTTGTCGCCTCTGTTTCCCCTACCTTTACTTGTGTTCCCTGGATATTTTCAATAAAAACAAAAAAAAGAAACTTTTTTTTATGGAACATTGGGAGACTGTGTTTGGGTCCATCCTCAGATGTCCTGACACTCTCAAACAAAAATAATGAAGCCATGTTTATAAGTTAACATCAACCTCTCTTGTGCCAAAAAATGTTCTAATATATCTAATATACTTTAATTAGAGATTTAGCACAACATTTTTTTTTCAAAAGTGTCAAGAATTAAGTTAAAACAAATATGTAGTCCAGAGAGTTTTCAAAGAATCACACAGTTTGTATCCAGTCTCACTAAAAGTACTTTATGGGTCTACGTGACCTGTGGAGAATCACACTGAGTAGCCACTAAAGCTTTATGAAGTGATACATAAGCTGAGGCCTGGTGCTGCAGGTGCCACATGATAGTATATGACACTGCATACCAGCACTCCTTGGGGTGTAAGTGCTTCATTTATTCATCATAACCCCATCACCTTGTGTTCTGAGACGCTGGGTTGTGGTAACACAACACCAGTCAACCTCTGTGCGTGAATCCAGCCAGCTGCTGAACACCGCTAACCACCTCATGTAATCAATACGTCTGTATAGTACTCCATGTCTGTCAGTCAGCAATAGAAAGATAGAATGAGTTCAGAGATAAAATTACCCTTTTCCAATGCACTGTTTTTAAGAGCCCCAAGAGAAATAGTTAGAATAGAGTGAAATGATCTCATTATAAACCTGATCCCCGCTATGTTCCAACACGTGCAGAAGACGAGATGACCTCAAGGGTGACAATTACACCACTTATGTGGGACAGCGCTGCTGATAATAAGTTGTCTTAGCTACAATCTTATTCCAAAGGGGATAGTATAAGATGTCGACCATGGTGAAAACCTGAATAGAATTTAATGAGAACATGAATATGGCCTACCTCTGTAAACTAGAGGCACAAATGAGGTCAACTCTAGTTCAAAATGTCATTTGAATATTTGTGCTCCCACTATTCCAGCTTCTCTGAGATGATCTATTGCCGTCTGCTGCTGCGGTAACGTCAAAGGTCTCTTGGCAAACTTAGCCAAACATACCTGAGCTCTCTGCCAACGTTAAGCTGCTTTCCCTGGCTTAAAACAATGTCTCATCTGTGTAAACAGCCAGCAGAGCCGGTAAATACACAACAGTAGCCCTGTCTAAACACACACCCGTGCAAAGGAGAATGATTGGGTGGCTTGTAGAAACGCGGTTGCTTCACCTGGTGTTTAGTAAAGCTGATATGTGCTGAGTTGACAGTATTGTCACCCGGCAAAGACAAAACCAAAGACTGCCTGTAACTCCCTGATGACCAGAGGTGGTAAGAAGATGATACATCTGCCTCTCTCCCCCTGACACATCAGGGCTGGAGCATCTTCGGTTGATGGTTGGCCAAAGGTTCCCTATGATCACAGGTCTTAACTGTATCTTCTAATGATTATCCACATTCTGTCAAAAAATATGCAGCCCTGTGAAATTTCCAAATGGCAATTACTTTTTTGCTAGAGTCAGGACTAGACTTTCATGGGCACTAAACAAACACCTCTGTTGTGCTCCGCTCTGATTCGTGCAACAGGAATCTGTTGGAACAACATGTTGGTATATGAGTCACAACAACAGCAACCCCTGAAACATGGCAGCTGCTCAGTGGCTGCACACTTATAGGGGCTCGTTCCAGAGCTATAAATAAACACTTTCCAATACAGTCGTAAATGGCTTTTCTGACCCTCATAGTGGAAAAGACAAGAGGATGCAAATCGCTGTAATAGTCACATGGGCAAGTGATGAAAGAGGAAGACAGATCAATTTCCATGGCTGACATGATCATGCATGGCAACAACCACACTGTCTGGAGGGTCTGCATATTCATCCCTTAAACACATTTCACAGGTTTCAAGTGTGTAAGTTCCTCGATCAGGATATTCGGGTAAGTGTAAATACACCTACACACACAGGACTAAAAAAAATAAAAGAAGGAGGAACAGCTTTCTTGAAACAAACAGACATTTGAAATCATTGTTCTTCCAGTTCACGTTGAGATGGAAGCAGAGGAACCAGAACTCCAGCCGAGCTTCAAACAGCTTTCACTTCACAGGAAACATGTCAGCTACTCTGAACTTTTAATGCAGTGAACTTCCAGATATTTACCACATCAGGGAGGAAAATTTGAGCTTGCTTCCAGAGACAATGGTTGTCTGCTCGATAGATATGAGATTAGCACTAAAATGAAAACTTTATTTGTTAGTGAATAACCCCCTACCCTCTCAAATACCCGATTATAATTAGTAAGTTGGTTTACCCAAAAAATAAAATAGATTTTATTAACCAGGTTTTCAGACAAATATTGTTTATTGTTTTATTGCTTACTCGTTATGTTTTTAGACACTTGACTGTTCATGTACAGCACTTTGGCTTCAGCTGTAGTTCTAAACTGCACTAGAAATAAAGGTATCGACTTCACTTCACAAAGGAACACTGACCTCACAACGGGATGTGAAGCAGGAAATGTGCTTCAATCAAGACAAGAAATAGAAATTTATCATGAGACTGACAAAGAGTTTAGTTTAAAGGCCAAACTAAATATAATACCTATTTGGCATATCTTCCATCTAGCTAGGCACTATAGCTAGTTTGTACTGCATGTTTTTGCCATTAATGCAAACAAATGCTCATTATCAGCAACACATTTGTCAAAAAAGTTTGATTAACTGTATTCATACATAGTCCTTTGAGTCATACAATAACAAAACAAAGTCATTATTGAGAAACGTCCTCAGTCAAAGATAAGCTGTTTTAAAATCTATGAGACCTCCAAAATTAGGGATTCTTATAGCATGTACTATAACACAGAGTAAATGGAACATCAGATTCTGTGGGTATATTTCATTCAGGACTCAAACTGTAATTTAGCAAGTGGCAATGTCAAAGAACAATGAGAAACAAACAATGACTTGAGTGATAAGCTTGTCAAACTGACAGGGAAATGCTTCTTCTTTCAGTTAGGATAAAGAGGATTTGGCATTAGTGTAACAGTGACACAGTGGCTCTGCTTATCTGTGTGGAGCAGGTGAAACTGAGAATCAGACTTGTCTTTGTGTGTTTGGCGCCACGTCTGTGACTAACATAAAGACAACAGTCTGTGCTCGGTGACAGTTCATTTGAAAGCGACAATATCTCGATCTGGCTCTTTTTGTCTACCTTTTTTTTTTTCACTTCCTTTTGACTTTGAGTTTGAATGTTACTCGGGGGCATTCGTTCTCACTCAAATGCACGGCAATTTATTTTTATTTTTTTAAGCTGAGCGGTTTTAGAAAGGCCGATTTGAGATCTGAAAAAAGGAAGTGCACTTGGGAGTGGACTCAATAAATACAGGAAGTGGGCCTATTCTCAGCATCTGCACGGCGAAACAAAACACCCATCCTGTCGTCTGTCTGCACTGCTGACAGCTAGATTTCCTCAAAATTGTTGTTTAAACTGATCTCATCTGTTTGAACCTCAACTGGACAAACAATTTGGTTTAGTCAAAGGAAAATGAGTAAATGAAATATCAAGCTGTAATAAGAGTTTAATCAATAAATAGTTTTGCATTTGAAATATGACACTCATAACTTTCTTGACTCAAACCTAAAAATATCCATGAAATAAAAGCTTGAACAATTAGTTACAAAACTTTCACATCTGGGCCATCTTCATCACAGTGAAGTGAGCATCCACACACATGCAGAGACAACATGCCAGTTGTAGAAAGGTCATTAACTCGAATTAAACATGGATCTCTTCACAGTAGAGAATGCTAACTATTACACAACGGTGCCGTCTAGACTGATCCAACCGAAATTGGTGTAAGACAATCAGCTCGAAAAAAAGAACTCCAGACAAAGTCAAAATATCAATTTGATAAATTCAATAAATACATTTAAAAATATTTTAGATTCCTGGTGTATTAAATGAAATGACAATGTAAGTGCTCATCTGTGAGAGGAAAGTGCAGGAAGCTACCTGAGTGTCACAGTTGGTGTTCTGACTTCAACAATTTTTCCTTTGAAATGTATGGATATTTTTTTTCATATCGGAATGAGTTTTGTTGGCATTCTAGCTCAACCGCCACTCTTGCGTTTACTTGCTCCTTTGGCTCTTTTTCCTGTGACAGTTTAACAAAGCTGAGTCAGTGAACACTGTTACTAATTACACCGAGAATCAATGTGATTAGTAACCATAGTGCTTCACCTGCCCCAGAATATCAAAATCTGTGATGGTGAAAAAGGTCAACCATGGGTCAGAACACAATCATATTTGTTTCAACACCACTCCAAGACCACATTGGACTGAGATCTGAGCTATTGTTCATATCCACATGTTAAAATTCATAAAGGGTTTATGGGATTATCTGAAGTCTAAATCAACATGACACAATTACCAGCGACCAGGTCACATGACCATAATCTGCAATGTCAGAACAACAATAAAATATCAACTGGTGTCGACTCGCACACCTCATTTTGTATTGGTTCAGGAATATTGTGGTTTGAAAGAAGTTCCAGATTCAAGAAAGCTCTGGCTTGTATGTTCATTTATGATTGTTATATAATGCTAATGAATTATTTTTGGAGGGTTTAAAAGGATTTCATATAGACTAAGAACTTTCACACTTTCTGTAGTTATGGATAATTTCACTGATGTGCTTTTTCTTTCTGTGTAACACTGGAAAATAAATCTAAGCTACTACATGTTTCTTTAACTCCGTTTCTGTTTTAAAATTCTTTGAAACATTTTCAGAAGAAAAAAAGGAACAGGTTTGCATACTGTATATTCTTGACATGTGTCAATATTTAACAACGTCTCCTCGAGTCATATTACACACATTGCAATTTGTGAAAGTGGATACCTATTGGACTGCATGTCCAACAAGCATGCAAATAATCTCATCTTGTGTCATTATTCCTGACTGAGAAAAAATAAGGTCAGGGACAGAGTGAAAAAGTGTGACGAACCAATAGGTCAATGTTACGATTTGAAATGCTTACAAGATATGGAAATATGAAGTGTAGCAGTAAGTATAAGTAGGTCATGGAAAATTTGTTGTCAGGGGTAGAAAATGAATTAAAAAAAAAAAAAAACATACATTATATGCCACTTTTAATTATTGAGAAATTACAAATAACATGTGAACTGTGATGCTGTGGAAGATCTTATCTTCTGGGACTTGTTAGCATGTTACCATACAATCAAGTATAAAACAAATGGTTGTATCACAACAAGAAAATGAGAAATGGAGAGGAGGAAAGTGAAAGAGAAATAGAAAAAAGAGGGAGAGCAAGAGAGAGAGAGCGGTGTAGTGACGATGAAAGAAAACTGAAAATGGAGCAGGAGTATCAACTTGCCGCTGGCAGAGAATGCGTCATATGAAACTTATGAAGATTAAAGGATAGAAGGAGGTTCTACAATACAGCTCAGTCGGGATCTCTGTGTAACCACTTAGGAATGCTTCAGTCTTCCCTTGAGCTCCATATGTACACTAGAAAAATGTACAAAGCTGGTTTGACGTGCAAAAGAATGTTAAGTTTGATTGGCTGTGAAACAGAGTTTGTTCATGTCTTCCAGTTCCTTAATCTTAGAACAATATATCAGGTTGACAATGTTGTTTCACCAACACTACGTTTAGTGTTTTACAAAGTTGTGTTGGCATAATTCAGGTGATCATTTCAGAAAAGGTTAATCGGTTATGACAATAATTGAAGTACATTCATATTATTTCAAGTTATAGTGACTCATGAACAAACAAATTGATGCCAATAGTGACACAACACAATATAATTTTTTTTAACCTAAACTCTGATCATCGTTTTTAGAATTAGAAAAGTTTTGTCATTATATGATAATACAATGTATAATGAATTTGCCCATGATTTCTTCTTATATACAGACTCCTCCTTATATATCATATCCATCTTGAAGATAACCACATTAAAAAAATCAAGCATTAATCAAGTCTTGGTAACATTGAGCTGCGAGGTTCGAACACATGCTGAGAAAAATCAGAGGTGTCCTCACTAGATGCAAATAGCTGTAAATTAAGTTCCAGGGTTCACCGATGTCACATGGCAGTCATGTGAGACTTTGAACAAGGCTGCTGATAGGACGGCTCCTTTATACTAGCAACAAGGGGATGGAGCATCCATGCAAAGAGGTGTGAGGGTGGGACCAAGTCAAGTCAGCATAAATTATGAGACTATCAGTATGAAGCACTATTAAAGACTGAGACACAGCAAGTCTGTTCGTGATGTTATCACAGAAGACACACCTGTGCATAACGTAACACTAAGTAAAACAAAATGAATGGCCACAAATGTTTGGAGGTCTATTTTTACAGATTATTTTCTGTGCAGGTGCACCATATAAACTGAAAAATAAATCAGTCCAGTTGCATCTTTGTGTCTGAAGACACATACAATATAATACAATACATAGCAATATACAGCTGTAAATAAACCTGGATTACCTGTTTTAACACACCTCTGATGACTCCCAGTATTTCCCCCTGCATTGCTGCAGCAACACTGAATGAGACACAATCAATAGTTCTGTGTCAATAAATATGTAACATACCCTCAAGTTAAATAGCAGCTGCTTCTGACTTGGTTTGGGTTTTGAGCAGGTGTCGGAAAACTTACCACAGGGATAAACTGGCTTGTGGAGGCCAAGCATTCATAGCGACGTCGCTTTTTGATCCTTGATGTCAGCTATACCTGTCATTATAAAGCAGATTTCACCACGCTTTGGATTGTTCACCCACTAAGAGGAAACGTGAGCTGAGGTTAGACTGTCGTGAGACAGGTTAGCTGCAATAGTAATCCTGCTCACTACAAGCAAAGTGCGGTCTAACCCAGCTCATGTTTCCTGGATGACACGTCTCTGCATACTTGTTTGAGTGCTTGCTCTGTATTTTGAAGTTGTCTGAAAGCTGCCACAAAACTAATTCCCAAACCCATTGTTTTTTCATCTGAGGTTTATATTTTAAACCACATGCACAAGCGATCTCTACAACAAGGAGATGGTTTGTTGTTTAGGTATTCCAAAACAAACAATTTCAAAATAGAAAAAGGTCACAGAGGCAACATGTTTAATATGCGTTAACACGGTTCTACCGATGACAGATTATGAGTAGTGGTTGTTCAGCTTCTCTCTTTTTACAAGAGTACACTTGCACCATGAGCTTTGGTTTTTAAAGGGGATACTGTTTCTGTCTCAACCAGCGTTCAACTCAGATCACCCTCAGTGGAAAAGACTTGACACAATGAACCACCAGTGGGCTGCTCATGTTTACCTTGCTGTACTTTTCAGTACATCCATCAGCTTCATGAGCCACGCTGATCATTTAGTAGACAACATCGCCGCCTGGTGGATAAAAGATGGTAACAATTTTGATTTACGACCACGGAGTGAAAAAATATGTTTGCAGTATGGCAAATGAGGAAATGTCCAGGTAGGTTCAAGTCTGGTTTTTTTCTCCTAAGAGTGGGTGTACATTTAAAAATCATGTTCGAATCCAGCTCTGTGCTTGCAAATGTTTTTAGGTGTCAAAAGTAATACACAGTAAAAACAAACTATTTATACTACCCATGTCCCAATGCAACAGTGGAGCCTTCTCACAACCCAAAAGACCACTCAGACACAACATTATGAATCACTTTTAATAATGATAAATCACACATATACTGTACAATATAACAAATTATTATACACACATTTAGAACAATAGTGTCAATATATAATAAAAAAAAATATTCATTGTATTTATAATCCCAAACAAACCTATTATATACACATATAGTATAAAAGTGCAATAAAGAAAAATATACTGCAGCACAGGTTTCTTAAAAACACAAATTAGGACCATTTTCCAGGCCGCGCTCACAGAGATGACAGATCACCTGTATATCACAGGCAAATTTATGAAAAGTAAATCAATTCTTTTGAGTACTTGTCTCCACACAATGCTATGTGTATGTGTGCATGGTAACATGTGACGTACTTGCGTGTAACGACGACCTGAACTCGGAGCAGTGTGCCAGGTCCAGTTGCAGAACAGCCTGACCCCATGACCCCACAGAAAATACGGTTAAGATGTCGGCGGGTTGTGAACGCAGGGACGTGTCGTTCACAACTCATTCACAAACCAATTAACAAAACAATCAGTGAGCGCAAAGCACATATGTAAACAACAACAGGAGGGTTTACTGCCGATTAAATATTTTAAATATTGCGGGCAAGTCGAGAGTGACGAGAGTGGCTGCGTTGTCGCTCCTCGTCACAGACCCGTTTCTCAGTGCCAGGTACCTCAACGGAGGAGTGACGGAAAATCGTAGCTGTTGGTCACGGTTTTTCTCCGTACCATCCACCACTTTCTCGGAGGGACCACTCCAAAAACCCGTCCTGCCCCGACGCAAATAATGAGGTGGAACCGTGCCTTACCTTCTGTTCCAGCGCCAAAGCTGTCCTCAGCTTCGGGGTTAACGCCTTTGCTTTTCACAGCAGTCAGGAAGCAGGACACAAGACTCAGTTTCACTCTCAGCACCTGTAGCATAAATTTACCATTAACTCCATACATGTACATCTCTTTGTACCTAGGTTAGACTTGCTCCGATGGCCTGCTGCTCTCACTGTTCCGACACAGGCTTGCTCGCTTACACACACACCAGTAAAGCAACCTGTGCACTCAGCATCTGTTTAAAGGGGCAGGTGCATATGTGTACACATGTACATGGTTTTATATACAAGTTGTTTGGCGTAGCCATGGCAATGAGTATGTATCTACACATATCACCGAACTAATGGTATCATTCAAATCATTGATATATTAAAATTCCATAGTGCATCCCAATTTTACACAATTTATCCAGTCAAAATTGGACAATGGACATCAAACGAAGAAAAAAACAAACATATCCAGGTTCCTTATGTGCTGTGCAGTGTGGATGATTGGCCAAAAATGATGCGCTTACATGATATGGAGTCGTCGTGTGGACAGAGCCTAAATTGCCCGAAGGTGTGTCTTTCTGTAGTGATGAACTGATGAGTTGAGTGCTTGTGACTAGGTCACTATAGTAGGGCGCACACACTCACCCTCATACATTATTTGTTTTCTTTGTAGGTAGGTGTAGGTGAAAACCCGGGTCCAGTTTGGCTTTGCGGAGTTGAGTGAGCGAAGCTCTTCACCTGTTTTGTGCTGCTGATTGTTAAATAGAGCTGAAACTGAGTCATGCTCTTTATAAGTGAGAGGTTAACTGATTCCAGGTGTGTGTGTGCGCATAAGTGTGGAGCATACCATGTGTTTAATAATCAGGGGATTCTCCCTCACCCTTTATTGAAATTAAAAGGACTATATACTGCAAATGAAGGAGAATATGTATGAGAATGTTTTTGATCTTTTGTATATGATTTTTCTGCATAATGCATTTCTTTAGTGTTGTGTAGTTTTGAGGGAAAATACTGCCAAAGGTTTGTAACGATGGTAGGTCCAGAGGGGAGGGGCTAATCATGTAAAAGCATGTGGCCTGCATGTGTCTATGAGTGTGAGACTGTGAGTGGCAAACCAGATACAACCTGTGAAGGACTGGAGCCTCTGTAAAATACTGCTGTGTTCATTTGTTGTTTTGTTGAACTGGACATCAAACTACTTTTTTTTTTATTTTTGTAAATAAAAGCACCTCAACTATTTTTGCATTGTGTGTAAGTCTTTCTTGAACACTGTTTTTGTGACAGTGTAACACTGCCTTCACCTTGACTTGAATTAGATGGGATTTGCCCCATTGCCTATGAACAGAATAGGACTGATAAAAGGTTGGGCTTATGAAGGCCTCTGAAGATTTGGAATCATTCATTGACTCTGGGTGACCTATGGTTGGAAAAGTCTCTGAGCACCCTTCTTTTGAGCTGGTCGGCGCCAGAGGCCTAGTGTGGATTCACTCTGCGCAGGATGGAGGTCACCAGCTGCTTGCCGATGGTGAGGACTTCTTCTTGGGTGAAGACAGAGGATGTCCAAGTCCAGAGGCCTCATTTATCAAGGTTGTGTACGCACAAAACAGGTCCTGAAAGATGTGTGCGCCACTTTCCACGCAAAGTTTGTGATCTAACAATATAAACTTTGGGAGAGAATGTGCGTACCGGCACGCACATTTTGGAGACGAGGGAAAGTGGAGGCGCTGATGGTGAGGTGGAGAATTGAAGCTAGATTAATCTCATACATTTCTGTGGCTTCACATATCAGACTTATTGATCCACGTAACCATAAACAGCCAAGCTGCAGTGTTTTAGATGTTCTTTTAGCGGGAGGTTACTACTGAATCAGCAGAACGATGTTAATATATCATACTTTCATCTTCAAATGATACAGAGCAGCGGATAGATCTGATTTTCAATTGTGACAAGGTGTGTAACAATCTGGCTAATTTCCGAGCAAGCATATAAATAGCACTGTGACAGTCGTGCGTAATGCTGCACTGCGGTGCGCTCTGGTGCAAAGCGCACCGATGCTGCACACAAACGACCTCCTCGTCACCCACCACCTCCGACGCTAGTGACTGAGGAAACAACACAAAGTCCACTGAGCCTTTTAACAAGTTCCTGTTCAAATGTTGAACTTGTACATTTATCAAACAGATAAAACTGGACTTTATCGATCTCCGCTGTGGTCTCCACCCAGTAAACTGTCTCCTTACTATTTACAGCGGTGACCACATGCCGATCACTTGTTTTTTCTTTTATTAGTGAATTCACTACTATGACCACCAAATAAGATCATTTCCTGACCTCCACCTCCTCCATGACTATTTCGCTCTCTGTAAAATTCCTTTTCCTCATCTTTTCTGCCCGGATTTAATGTCAAATGCCAGCGATCACCAGGCTGAATGAGATGCAAAAATATTGATGAGGCACTTTGGATTGATCATTAGAAAAGATGTGTTAAGGGTGGGATATGAACTACACAATCTTACAGGTGCACTGTGATTTATGAAAGGAAAGTACGAGCAGTGTTTTATAGATCAGATTTTTATTGGCGCACACCATTTTCCACTTTTGGGCGCACGTACATTTTTAGTTGGAATCCTATGCAATGTTTTATAAATGAGGCCCCTGCTCCACTACTGCTCCCTCTAGTGAAAGATGAAGAGCATTGGTACCTGGCTGAACAAAAATGTTATTGAATACAATGTTTTTGGTTTTGGATGTGTTTATTGGAAAATTGACATGCGCAAACACATCCATACAATTGATATGACTGTCAAAGGCAGAGCTGCGCGTCTAGGGGAGAAGGTGTGGCCTTCACAGTAAGACAGCGCAGGAGCGAGTGACTTGTGCAGCCTCTCTGCTATACCAGGAGATAGCAGTGTTGAGTCATTTGGGCTATGAAAGCACAACATGCTGACACTTTCAAACCTATAGATACTGTAGGCTACCGGAAATTGAAAAATAATTTACAATTTTATTATA
This sequence comes from Parablennius parvicornis, assembly GCA_900302745.1. Taxonomy (NCBI): domain Eukaryota; kingdom Metazoa; phylum Chordata; class Actinopteri; order Blenniiformes; family Blenniidae; genus Parablennius; species Parablennius parvicornis. Next base: position 6,560 of record OMNM01033849.1, on the reverse strand, counting down.
ATTAGAACAAATAATTAAAATAAATATTGATTAATTTCAATTGAGCCTTGGCCAGACACTGCCTACCCTGACTGCATGTCAATGATCAATTTCCAAGGGATATGATTGGTTAGGAGATGGTGCTTTCATTCTCTGCTCCGGACTTAAACATCAGAGTACCAGGCTGATTTATCCAGTCAGAAATGAATCTGCTTCACAGTATAGAATTCCCATGGTTAAATATGAAGTTACTTCGATAAAAGAAAATCCTGAAGTGTAATAACGGCTGGAGGTTGATTTGTCGCCACATGTTTGTTTACATCTGCATGCCGTGTTTTATACTGAGGTCACGTTTGATTATGCAAGATTTGTAATATTGAGCGTAAAGAATATAGACCTAAATATATAGTTTTATAGAAGTCTATGGTGCAGATCCTGATACTCAGCTGAAGAATCGGTTAGTTTGTGGTGAGCTCTGTAGCTCTCGCCACACTTTATCAGATCAAAATAGGAAGAACTTGTGTGGTCTCTTGATCTGTCAATATTTTAATAAAAATCCTGTTTGAATCCTTTGTGCCAGGCTTTAGATGTGTGGCGTTTTATACATCTGTTATTAACCACATTGCAAAAGCATTAACCCAGTCTGCCGAAACCCGGGATCGAACCAGGGACCTTTAGATCTTCAGTCTAACGCTCTCCCAACTGAGCTATTTCGGCAACCAGACATGCATTTATGGCTATGAGACCCTTTTCATATATTACAACAATTCAGGAAAACTGTGTAAAGTTTTGGATGTATATAAAAACCATGAATATTTGTATAGCAGTCAAAGTGAAATGTTTCAAAAGAATTTTACGAAACTATTGTTCACGTCTGAATTATATTTTAAGAGCTTCCGGTGTAGAGCGAACTAGCTTACGTCCTGACGTCATCACGCATGACTGAATGAAGCGTCATCGTTTCTGTCGTAGAGCAGCGCGGCGGCCTTTTCCTTTGCTGCTCCACATCTTCTCCTGTCACACCGCTCCAAGTCCGGCATTTGAGCCCCGATTTCCTTCTCTAACAATGACCAGAGAAGCACCGCTGATAGCCGCTTGCCTGCTCCTGGCGGCGGCGTTCAGCTCGGGGGTTTCAGCGGACGGCTTAGTGAACGAGGATGTGAAGAGGACTGTGGACCTGAGCACTCATCTGGCCAAGATCACAGCGGAGATCGTGTTGTCTAACCAGGGACACTCCGCCGTGCACAGCTTTGTGTTAGCGGTGGAGGCTGACCTGGCCCCGCACCTGGCCTACATTGGAGCTTCGGTGAGGCTCATAACTATGAATGAAACCACCGCCTATGTGTAGCTGGTGTTTCGGATGAACTGGTTTCCCTGTTGACTGGTGATCGACTTCCTTTACCGTCCGCTGTTGCTGCAGATGTTTAAAAACCTGAAAGAAATCCGTGGCTGTCTCAGAGAGCATAACCGCATTTACAATAAAGTTTCGCAGTGGCGTCCCTTTTGTGAGTCTTATTTTAACATCTGCTGTTAATAGCAGTAACGACGGATCCTGAAGGAAGTCGGTCATCATAGGGTAACAGGGAAACCAGTTCATCCGAAACACCGGCTAGTTAGCTTTAGCTTGTTAGCTTCCATATTGTAAGCCAGACTCCCTGACTTTGCAATCCAGCAGCTCAAATGCGTTTATTTCATGTCGTATTGCAGCACATGTTAAGGATGAGTCTCAGCACGGGCGTTAGTGTATACCCGAAAGGATGCAGAGGTTCTAGCCGTGAAATTTTGGTCTGTGCAGGCAACAAGACGAGCGCTGCAGCTTCGGGAGTCAGTTAGCCAATGACCGCCACAAACCGCAAGCTTCCGAGTGTAGGGGACTCGTATTAGCGCACGACATAAATACAACAGATCAACATGGAATAGGTCCATGGATTCAGTATTTCTAATGGAAGTGTTTAAGGGAATGTGAACTTCCGCAGGAGTCCACGCTGTGTCAGCGGTTGAATGACACGTATGCGCTGGGCAGCTCACTTCCGTGTATGGTTGCGCACGAGCCAGCTCCCGTCCACAATGAATGAAGCTAGGGAAAAAAAAATCTGTTTTTGACACAACGATCCCCCACAAACCCTTATTTCAAAACTGATCTCTGTTATTATTGATCGTTCACGCTTGAGCATGTATTTATATTTTTTTTCTCGCCTTAAAGGTGAAGTCGGATGAAGAGGATGATGGCTCACTGGAACTAGAGCAGACAACAATACAGGGCCAAAGGTAAGAAAAATTGTTTCACATGCAATTACGAATTCATTCAAATGTAAACACAGTGACGTGATCTAGTTATGACATTATTATGTTATCTGCATATTTCCTCAGCCTATATTTACTTATGATGAAACATCTGCATTTAGCCTGTGTGTCAGGCTGATGACCGATCGAAATGCCTGAGCCATGATAAAATTAAAGAAGGCCAGATGAAGCTATAAACACATAACATGCTTCACATGAGTACATGTCATAAGATTGTGCTGTTGGGAAATAAATGTGCATTTCTTAAACATTACCCAAAATATGTTGAAAACCTTGGCAAAGTGAACCAATACTGATAATTACATTATTATGTGTAAGTGTTTTTTGTTGTTAAGCAACACCAATAAATGTTTTGACAGTCAAAAGTGTTGTTAATTCTCAATTTGTACCCATTTCTAAATCATACAGCTTAATGTGTTAATTGTAATATTTCTACTGGAGACGCTCTGATTCTAATATACAAGAAAGTCGTTATTAATTATAGTATCACAAATCAGCCACTGAAAGTGAGTGATAGCTCGTTGAAAACAATCTTGAGATTTGTTTCAGCCCACTGTTATTGTATTTATGGTTTAAAGAGCTTTGTTTTTCAAATTTTGTTTGTAGACATAGTTTTTATGGATGTTTTCCACTTCTAATGTAAATAAACCTTTCACTCATTCTTTAGGAAATCTACAAATAAACTCATACTATGAGATATTAAACTGCATTCCGTGAGATGTAAATATATTCCTGAAGTTGCATTAACAGTATAGTTCATAATGAGTCGCTAACCCATCTTCCTCTTCTGTCATTCTCTCTGTTAAAGTGGGGAGTTTTACAAAGTGAAGCTGCCCTCCAGTTTGGCTGCAGGTGCTCAGCTGAAAGCAAAGGTGGAGATGACATTCAGCCACGTGCTGAAGCCATTCCCCACACACATCACGCAGGCTGAGCGCCAGCTGGTGGTCTTCCAGGGCAACCACTACCTGTACTCGCCTTATCCCACACGCAGCCAGACCACACGTGTGCGCTTGGCCTCCAAGACCGTGGAGAGCTACACCAAGCTGGGCAACCCTAGCAAGGCTGACGAGATAATCGAGTACGGGGCGTTCCGTGATGTTGCCCCATTCAGCGAGGTACAGCTAGCTATCAGTCCTATTTTTCATAACCTGAGACGAAGCTGCAAAGCAGACGATGATTGATTTGTCTGTTCCTATTTTCCAGGACACCATGAAGATCCATTACGAAAACAACACACCCTTCCTCACCATCAGCAGCATCACTCGCACCATCGAGGTGTCTCACTGGGGCAACATTGCTGTGGAAGAAACCATCGACTTGAGGCACACCGGAGCCGTACTGAAGGGCCCCTTTTCACGCTACGATTACCAGCGCCAGTCTGACAGCGGCATCTCGTCGGTCAAGTCCTTCAAGGTTCGTCACTCAAGGCATGAACACAAGTGTCTTCTCACCTGTTTTCAATTATTTTATCTGGTTAATATGACCATATTGCCTCTCTTGTCCACCAGACTATCCTTCCTGCCTCGGCCCAAGATGTTTACTACAGAGATGAGATCGGCAACATCTCCACCTCCCATCTGCAAGTTCTGGATGATTCGGTAGAGGTGGAGGTCAGGCCACGGTTTCCCTTGTTTGGGGGCTGGAAGACGCACTACATCATCGGCTACAATCTGCCAAGCTACGAATATCTTCATACCTTGGGTGAGACCATTTGTGGAAGTTGGTTAGAGAATATTTGCTTGTTTGCGCACAGATGAATCCAGAGACAATCCATCCTCCCTCGCTAATATGTTGTATCATTTCATATTTCAGGTGACCAATATGCACTCAAAATGCGTCTAGTAGACCATGTGTATGACGACCAGGTCATCGACTTGTTGACTGTAAAAATCATCCTGCCAGAGGGAGCCAGGTAGGTTCTGCCACAGACACACCCACACACACACACTGACAGTGCACAAGGCAAAAAGCAACAGCTGCAATCAATATGCTTCCTCGCTACTTCTATCTTATCAGAAACATCCACATGGACATGCCTTACAAAATCGATCGCCTGCCAAACCAGCTGCACTACACGTATCTGGATACTTTTGGACGGCCGGTGCTGGTTGCCACCAAGAACAACCTGGTGGAGCACCACATTCAGGATGTTGTGGTAAGATGAAGAGCAGAGTGGACGGAGGCATTGGAGGATACAGATAAAGAGTGTAATGTCTAGTTATTGTGGAAGATGCAGGACATTTAATCTTTCAGCTGGAGATACATTCACAAAATACTAACAACAACAGATATTGTTTTCAATGTGAAAATGTAAGAAAAAATCTTTATTGTTTTTTTTTTTTTTCCATGTTAATGATTTCTACTTGTTCCATACCTAAACCTAGATACCAGTAAATATATACTCTGTTCAGCCTCTTTGTTGCAACAGATCTGTTCTGTCTCGTGATCCTCAGTCTTTCGACCGTCTTTGAGTAATTAAATGTGTAATTTTAATATCTGTACTGCTCAACATGGCATTTTTGAACCCTTCTGAATTCATTTACCCAGTTTATCTACAAACATTTAGGTTTTCCTCAGCAGTTTTTTGCAGTTTAACTCTGGTTTTATTAATCAGTTATCAGACAAGTCAGTGAACCTGATTCATGTTTTACAGGTTCATTACAACTTCAATAAGATCCTGATGCTGCAGGAGCCGCTCTTGGTTGTTGGGGCTTTCTACATTCTCTTCTTCACTGTTATCATCTATGTACGTCTGGACTTTGCCATCACAAAGGTACGGCAACAATTTGGTGTTCCCTATTTAGCGCCTGTAACATTTCTCATACTTCTCTCCTATTCAACATCAGTACACCCACTCTCTGATGCAGCACAAGGTGATGAGCACAGTAAATACACACTGTTACTTGATTTGAAGCTAAATACTCAAAAAACATGTGATGGAAAGAAACACTTAATTGGTCCAAAACGGAAAATATAAGGATTAAGCTGTCAGCATTTGTGTATAGCATTTGCACTGGAAGCCTGTGGGTGGCAACTCATATGTGGTTGATCTCATTAAAATGATGCCAAGGTAACATTTCTATCCGATTAGACAGTCCCCATTGCCGGGAGACCCAGAATGGCCAGTGGCACAAAGCAACAGTAAAGGAAAACCGCAACAGATAAGACTGGATGAATAGAATGTTTTAGTGTTGTAGTTTCAGAATAAACTGAAGCTGGATGTGGAGGTCAGGTGCAGGTCTCACAGATGTGCAAAGCATTATGGGATTGATCCACTGCCCCAATTGGATATTATTAGTATAAATTGAAGCATCAGCCTGATCCATTTGCTCAGTGATCATGTGAACAGGACATATTGATCTCTCGATGAATGTGCTGATGCTCAGACAGTTAATTATTTTAATTTGAAGGCAAAACAGATTTGAATATTCAAATAAGATGCATAAGGAATTATTATTTGCAAAGCAAATGGCTGCTAAACAAACACACAGTGAATGGCTTGACAGTAAAACAAAAAACTACATACAAAAATGTTACAGAGTGAAAGTCACCAATACAACAGGAAGAAAGAGACTAAAAGTGTCGAAAAAAGTGAAACGAAGTTAATGAAAACAGGCTGCGGCGAGGTAGCCACGTGACGCACGTTCCAAAATAATTTACCTTGGTCTCACCTTTTCTTGTCAATGAAGTTAATCTTTTGATGCTTCTGGTTAAATTCCATTGAATCTTCACCTCCTGCTGCGATTGAAAGTCCAGTATAGAAAACAGTATTGATATTGGGTGTATAATCGTCCATCGTGTGAAACGCGTACATTGTAAACACGGAGTTAGCGCGCGGTTTCTTCATCTGCAGCTGTCGCACGAGTCTCTGGGCTCACGAGCGCCCCCTAACATAAAGCAGAAGAACTACCGGCCTCACCTGCTGCTTCTTCACTGCCGCTGTGAAACATTACTGAGCATTTAGTAAACGCATTCTATACACCAGCTAATCTCTGCAAAGTCAGAGGTTCAGATATTATGTTGTTTTTTTGTTTTTTTTAAGTACCTACATTTTATTTATAAAGCGCTTTTCACAGATAGGAATCACAAAGTGCTGTAGAAAGAATAGGTAAATATAAACAACAGTTAAATTAAAGCAACAGAGGCGACCTCATAAAAACAAAACAAAGGATGATAAAAGTTAAAGTCCGTTAGCCAAAAGCTTTCCTGAAAAGCAAAGTCTAAAAAAATATGTTACCTCCGCAGGACCCCGCAGCCGAGGTGCGGATGAAGGTGGC
>OMNM01033847.1:2585-13052 GCA_900302745.1 Parablennius parvicornis | reverse complement strand
GACATTTTTTTTTTTTTTTTTTTTTTTTTTTTTTTTTTTTTTTTTTTTAGGGTACACACAATTTTCAGAAAATACACATTCGCACACGTATAAAATACACATTGCTTTATTCCCAAATGGCCCGTGTTGGGACAGTAACGGTGACAGCTAGAACAACATCAGTAGCTTGCTGGGGAGCGGCGTCACGGAGAACACAGCGGGCAGGATGCCGCGCGCTGCAGCTCCAGGATTACCTTAGCCTGAACAAACTCCATTACTGCCTCTATTACCCAGGTATACACAGCCTGGGAAAAAGCACTTTGCAGAACCGGTGTTTACCCAGCACCTCTCGGCCCCACGCCGCCTCCCTCCACCGCAGAGCGAGGGCAGGTGAAGGCAGGAGGAAGAGTGCGGCGCTTCAAGGGGAGAAAACATGGAGCTTATTTTCCCACCGCTGTTTCGCTCTCATCCGGGTCAACGTGCAGCATAGAAACAATTAATCAGGAGGGGGAAAAAAAAGAGAGTAAATTGATTATTTTTCATTTGATTAATGCTGAGGAAATGAATGCCAGCTTAAGTGAGTCATTAGGATCAGTTATCATACAAAAATGTCAAATTAAAGGATTTGCAAGGAAATTGATCCACAATTTGGAAAAAAAAAAAAGAGAAGAAAAAACACTGTATAGGGAATAACATGGGATGGCTGCTACTGCATTGTAGCGATAGCGCTGATGAAATTACAGTAAAAATATTATTCGAGCTGTTGTTTCTGTCCGTACGGCTCACTGAACAGACTGAGGCCTCTTCCCGTAAAACTTCATTGCATTTTGTGGGTCTTTTTGAAAATTGCTCTCCAGGTGGAACTTTTTTAAATTCTCCAACTTTGTGTAAATGGTGGAAATGCAACTTTATGAAAATGCTAACTGTCTCTGTGTAAACAGTGGAAACACCGACACTACATATGTGGACCACAACCTTGTTAAATACTTCTTCTACACATGCGCAAGTAGATGGACAATAAAAACGATGGCGGCCTGCAGGGTGGCATAACTCCATAGTTTTATAGTTGAAAGTCACCTGTAACCATGGAACCTTTTGGAAACAAAAACAAACACATTGTGTTTGTCCTGTAAACGGGGCCTAAAGCCAACTGTTTATTGTCCCGAGCTGTTGCTTTGTCTCTTTGGCATTTTGATAAAAAAGGCATTCCAAGATTTTAAAAAACAACTACAATTAAGTCACTGGGAGCTGATCCCAGCCGACTTTGGGTGAAGGCTGCGAACACTTTATACATAACAGAGACCACTATCAGTTATTTGCCTGACTAACGTTATTCATAACAAAGAAACATTTGGTGGTTGCATGCATACAAAATTCCTATGGAGATGCTTATTTCTTACACTAACTATTATGAAAAACCTTTTATTGGGTCATTTGGAGCCAGTAAGATGTTTTCTCAGTTTACTGAAAATGAGAAATAGTGGATAATGGTACTGAGGGTCAGTGATGTCCATATTTCACTGACCAGAGTGTCTAATAGGAGCAATGCTGTGCGCCACCTTCTGTGGCTGTGTACACGGTTTTGATGCCAGCGCTACGTTTACGAAACAATGGAGAAGATAGAAGGTTAATAAGGGACAGACGCATAGTGTGGGGAAGTGGGTGAAGGAAAGTGTGGATGTTTATGTCTGAGGTGAGTGATGAACTGCCATGTATCTGAGCTGAAAACCATCCATCACCCTCATCAGTGACTCTGGGGTCCTGTCATTACATGTTTCCCTTCATTTACACTGTTAATAGCCATCTCTCCACCAAACTCCATGCACTCTCACTCTTTCAATTGCTTTCTATTATTTTTTTTTTTTTTCTGAGCGGATGGGAGCATGACTGCTTAAATCCACTTGAGTACATCAGTGCGTGATTGTGTCTCAGTCTATGACACTGAGACATGGAGGGCAGTGAGGTCAGTCTGCACGCACACACACACAAAACACAGAAGATTATTATTATATGAGCATGTCATCATGTAGTGACGGCTAATGTTAAGGACTTGGTTTATTCTGGGACCAGTTGGGGAGAAATATTTATTCATACATGTGCCGAACATTTATGTTTTTTCTCCAAATCCGTACAACTTGTTCAAAGATGATCAGATTACACTGTTTTTAAAATTTATTTGAGAATAAACCTTAACAGTAACCACGGAAGCCGTAAACTGCACTCACTCTGTTTGTCTTTCTGTTGTAGAAATAAGACAACCGAGTCGATATTAAATTCCAAAGTAGCTCAGTGTCACGATATGAGAGATGGAAAAACTGGGGAAAAAAACAATGTTGATGTATAGATTCTGTGAGGCAGCTCAGATATCAAACCAGGAGGACAGAAAGCCGCTGTGTTTTCAAACTATCATCAGAACTGTGCTGGTGGGGGTTTGCTGACTGAGTCACCTGAAACCAATAAAGTAGCTTAAATTTACCTTTTGATATCCAGCTTGCACAATGAGTGTTGGCTGCTTTTTCAAATCTTGTTTCAGAGTTCTTCATGCTTTGCCAACAGTTCTGTATGGCTCAGAGAAAGACTGCACATATTTGAGGTCCTTTGTGCATTTTCTGTTTGTTATCATGTTGATTTATTCGCGTGTTCAATCCCTTTTCCAGATCAGTGTTGCGTCTGATGTTTAATCTCTTCAAAAAATGGGGCCTGATTTACCAAGATCCTGTACAACGCATGTACATTTCATGCTCGTGTTCTGAGTTTGCATGCATTTCACTATCAACTAAAAATGACACTATTAGTTTCATCATGCAAAGAAGAGTTTTGAAATCCCTGTTTTGCTCGAGTTTATATGCTGGAAACAGTTTTGTTTTTGTTTATTTATTATTGGATGGGACACTGAGCCCTGGCGAGCTCAAAATAAAATGTGATTTCATGTAGTTGGATGTTTTGGTGCAGGAAGTTATCAGACTGATCAGAGTGTTGTAGGAAATACATTTGAATTTGTCAATAATAAAATCTATAAATCAGAGATGATCTGTCAAGCTGTGAGGAAAAAGAACAGAAAAAAATTCAGATTCAACACTGCATCTGTAGAACTATTTACTTCGGTACATGTGCAGTTTCAGCCTTTCAGAAAAGCTGTTTTCCACTTTTTCCACAGAGACGTTTTAAAAAAAGTTCCACCTTTGGAGCCTATTTCAAAAAGTTGCACTTTAGTGGCTGTGAACACCGTTGTCATGTGAACGGACAACCAAAACACAACAAATGTTTTGGATTTTTGCGCGTAATTTGTGTCAAGCACAAATTACGTCTCTTCAAAATGCATTCAAAACAGACACAATCGCCAACAAACATTAACAAACATGGAAAAGCACATTGCACATCGTGCATCTATCAGCATAAACTTCTCTGAGTATTATGCACAATCTGGCACACTGTATTCATGAAGGCAACATGCTGATTCAATAATGCGTTATTTTACATATTTGCAAATTATTTGTTATTTTGCATCCCTGCTGTATGCAATCCTCAGTGCTTCCTGTTGGTAGATCAGCAGATAAGTCTGACATGCATGATGTGCATTACCACTTCTTTGGAGGGTAGGGACATTAAAAAAACAAAAAAAAAACTATCTATGTACATTAAATCTGCCTCCTCTGATGGAACATCTTTGTTCAAAACAGAAGCAGCACAATTATTCTCTTCCATGTGTTTTTAATAATTCTGTTGAATGTGCTTTACACAGCAAAGGAAACCGGCTGTTTATTTTCCGTTGTCCAGTTTCGATGGTGTGTGACTCAGTAAAGATGTGTTTTCTTTTGATTGCTGCGCACATTCCCAGTTAATTAGCAATTTCTCAGAAACAATAGGCAGTGGTGGATGGTGCTGCAGCATTTTAGGATAAATTAAAGGCCTGCAGGTGAACTGCGCTTAAAATAAAAGTATCCAACCCATTGACACGCTGCAAGTTATTAAAGAAGCAATTTGATTTGTTGATTTTGGCGCGGCGATAGCTCCCGCTAATGAGTTTGCGGTGACAGGCCTCTCCTCCAGCGTGTGGGCTGGGAGGTGGTATTACTTTCAGCAGCCATTATAAATGGACCAACGCAGACAGTGCAGCTTTGGCAGTGTCGGGGCCGACTCATTACGGCTGATGGCAAAGAGGAGACGTTAGCCAGGAGTCAGAGCGAAAGCGCACATGCAGCCTTCGGGCAGTTTTCTTCATCAACAATCACCGCGGTCATTAAGGCCGGCAAATTAGGCCCTCGCCTTGTGTGCCGGTGTTTGTTTGTGTGTCCCGTCTCCGCCCTCCTGAGGCGTGTTCGGTCAGTTCTGCGGTGATTGAGCCGGGGAAAGTGAAGGTGGGCAGAAGATGTCGTCCTCCAGGCTGTAACACAGAAGTCACGTCGACGCTCTCAGTCGCTGATGAAGTGAGGCCGCTGTTGCAGGAGTATAATGAGAGCATTAAACTCACTCACTCATCTAATCTTTTCTTTTAATGGTTTCAACTTTTATTGTTTTTTCGCCTGTGTGTAGCTCAGGGCCGATGCTGGTGGCTGTTTGTGTGTATCTGTGTTTGTACTTTTATCTTGTAGTCTTTGATTATGTTCTTATAAGTGGGACCACAAGCGATTTTACAGCTGCCTCATTAGGTTGTCAGGCAAGCCCACAGCACATGCAATTATGTCTAATTATGCAATTATGACTTCAGTATGATGCTTTATATAGTGTGGACTGGTATGTTTGGGCTGGGACACATACACAACAGTAATTAGCACAGTTTGTGGGTGGCAGTGGTCTGTGTGAACGACTCACTAATGGCAGAGATAAAGGAGATGATGGAGAAAGATGCATGCACAAACAAACCCACTTTAATATTTTTATGCCCACTGATTAACCGGTGGTTGGCAATTCTTAACCAAGCTCCAAAATAATGTGTGTGAAGCTAAGAGCAAGGACTGGTAATTAATTCATCAGATTGTTTATTCTGTATATAAGTTGCAGAAGAATTCTCCAGAAAGACGGGTTGGAACATCCACCATGCAAAAAACACAAAAGTAACAGTATCCTGCTACAACTCAACAACCAAATATCAACCACTTTCCATCTTCCCAATTATTTCTAACTTAGATGTTGTGGGGCACTGGAGTGTATCACACACACACTCACATTCATTCTATGTGTACTTTTGTTTTTGGAGTCACTCATGAACCTCCAACACATGTTATTTGACTGTAGGAGAAAACCTACCCAGGCACAGGTAGAACATGCAAACTATACACAGAAAGTTCTCCACTTTTGGTTTAATTTTCTTGCAGTGGCGAGAAAGTGATTATAGTCGTAGGGACAGTTTTGATAGAGAACCCAAATATCAGATCTCTTTAAAATAGATTAAAAGTATCTGGTAGCTATTTGAAATGACTGAAGTCAGCTAAAGTACGGGTACAGGTATATATTTCTGTGAATTTGCCGGAACAATTTTCTCAGTCAGAATTCACGCTCATGTTTTCTGGTTTGAGACCAAGTCTCCCTTCTTTGTCTATTCTGTGGATTGTTTTCAGATTGAAAGTGTTTTACTTTAATGTGTTCATTCAAACATCTTGTTGAAATCTGCCTTCAGGGAGACACACTCAGTTGGCTTTCTCAAACGTCTGTGGTTCATTTGGAAGAACGAGTGGTCTTCTGGTACAAGGGTTGAGGGTTCAATATTGTTGTAAAAAAAAAAACTATTTTCAATTTAGCTTGATATCTATAATATGTTGTATTTCAAGATGCATCCTCTACTGTAAGTCGCGTACTGAAGTCGCACAGAAGTTTGTGACTTCCAGCGAACACCTTGTTAAGAAGCTTGAGGGCGTAGGATTGCTTCTTCTAATCTGTTCCCTTCAACCCGGCTCCACCGTTTCTTTTTTCCTACCAGACATGTTTCACCCCAGCACTTCAATAGATGAGATAAAAGACTTGTGTGGAAGAAGGGAATGGGCTTGCAGTAGGTGGTGTGCTTCAGTGTGTCATGTCCCCCCCCCCACACATCCCATTGAGGAAAGCAGGCACGGCTGCTCGGCTCCCAATGTGTGCACGAGACGCGGCTGACAGTAATACAAGCAGGATCTGGCAACCCTTCCAGGGATCACATCCCTAAGACGGTTTCTCTTACTAATCCCTTCTTAATATGACTAATATTATGACACTGCTATTAGCCACAGCACACTGAGGGCACAACCAGGAGATGATCTACTGTATATCCATACACATGTGGGAAAAAACATGTGACTTGTGCGGAAGTATTCAAGCATCGATTCAATTAAACAAATCTATATATATGAATAGAATGTGTTTATGTGAGGATTTAATCTACAATATACGGAGTCAGATTATTCTGCAAACAAACAAAAAAACCCAAAACAACATTTGGTGGATAGATCAAAACGATGCTCCTAAATCTGCTGCCAGCAAGCACAGTTGTTCATCGCAGGGACTTGTTGCATTGTGGGACTTAGCGATAGCCCCCAAGGCTGAGCAGACAGAGATATGTGTCAGCGCCAGGAGAGAACAAGACTTAATCAACAAATGGTGTGAGAAAAAAAAAAAAAAAAAGACTTCAAAAAGACTTTATCTCCTCAAAAAAAAGGTACATCAAGATAACGTAACAGTAAGACGATGAAATTTCACTCACCACCACTTGAAAATAATAAATCCTTGTGTTATTAAGTGCCCCCCCCTCAATTCTCTAAGATTTGGTCAAACTATGCCACACGCACCCATCTATCAGCGTGGAACACAACTTTCTTTCAGGTCGAGCCAGGATAAGAGTCGCGCTGTGTGGGAGAGACAGAGAGAGGCTCTGAATGCAGAACAAGAATTCTAATTTTAAAGCCATGAATTACCAAAAGACTGCTTTCAATTTGATTGAATCCAACTTTATTAGCATTCCGCTTGCCTTTATGTGATGAGGCTGAGCCGGCCTTGTGTCCTCTCCAGGGCTGCAGCTGTGGCAGCGAAGGGCACAAAGAGGGGCTTAATTTGCGATGCCGATGGCTTCAGGGCTCTCAGTCACAAGGAGTTACATTGTCAATTATTTTTGCCAATATGTTCTCTGCTCTTATCTTAAATTGAAATGCTCTGGGTTTGATCCATAGACAACGTCTTTCGATTAAGTCGGCATTATTATTTCTAAGTTTCTCCAGAGGAGGACGTGGAGGAACAACTCAGTTTTGCTGAAGTTAACTTACCAGCGGTATTGCAAAAGGATCTCCACAGATTCTGCCTGATTCAGTCAGTGGAGTCAAGGTTGGACTCTACGTGGAGTCTGCATGTTCCCCCTGTGCATTGGGAATTTGTCGGGAAATCCGCTTTCCTCTTCTGGTTGATAATTCATTCAATTTAATTTAGTAGTTTTAAAATTATCTGTACATGTTTTTTAGTGTTTGCTCTGACTGGCAACTTGTCCGGGTGTTTTCCTTTACTATCAGATAGTTTTACCTTTTCTGATCTTTGAAAGTTACTTAGACCCCGTTTACATGAAGTGAAAATGCCTCGTTGCTGCAGTTTTGCTCTACAAACGTTTTGCGTTGATACAGCAACAATTTGAGTAGGATGTCCATTTGCACAGAAACGACAGAACCATTGAAGATGATGTCGTTTTTTGTGTTGTGCCACTAGTGGGTGCTGTTGGTCGTTTTAATAATGATACCCCACACAATGCAAATGGTTAAGTTCCGCTGATTAAATTTATTAAATTTGTTTAATTTTACAAATCATAGCAACCCAAGTGCAGCGTTGGAAATCCCTGCAGCTCTGAGGTGCAGACGCGGATCACGAACAGTTTGGTTTTTCACAAAAGAAAAAAAAAAAGGATTGCGGCAGTGATTAAGTCACAGAGTCAGAGTTGGGAGCATTAGTGTTTATTAGTGACACTTCATCATCTTGGATGTGTAATGTAACACCCAGGCAGTACTTGTTATGTTCTCCATTCCTATTGAATGTTACTCATCTGTCTTCAATTTCCTTCAATCGAAACTGCAGTCGTGAGGTAACGTTTCACCATCTACATTGTGCACCACAATGCCAGATACTATCAAATACACACTGATCAGACATGGAATTATGAACAACTGTTTAAAATTGTGTATCATACTTGTTGGGACTCCGTTGACGGATCTACATACAGTACATACATTTATGTATGTTGATCCCTTTTGTTGTACATGACCAAGTCGTCAAATCACCACTTTTGATTCCTTGTACGACTTTGGATGCAGACCCCTACAGATCAGCAACACACAAAAGAACTGTACTTGTCTCACTTGCTAATTAATATATCTTACCCAGTAACAGGTGCAATGATAGATAGAGAATTGATGTTATTCATTTCCTCTTGTGGTTGTTTCATTTTTCCTGATAGGTGTTGCAAAACTTGTTTAGATTGTCTTTCAGTTATTCAGATAAATCGTACTGGGTTTTTATTTGAATAGCATATTTTCCAGGCTATAAGTCACGCTTAAGTACTAGTAATATTAGTATGTACCATCTGGGACCACTTGATGTCTCTATAAAACAACAGTCATACAAGCCTGAACTATTATCGTGGTTAAATGACATTGCAAGCACAATGTCACCAAAAAACTCAGTTGAAAATAAACTAAAAACTAAAAACTATAACTGCAGAAAAGCAGATCAACTGTTGGGACAATGAAAAAAGCAAATAAGGCTAACTGTGGGCTATAAACGCATATAGTCCTGAAAATATAGTAGTTGACAGCAAGGTGGTGCAGTAGTTCGCATCCTTGCCTCACAGCAAGAGGGTCACAGGTTCAAATATTGTGGGCCTTTCTATGTGGAGTTTCCATGTTCTTGCATGTCTGGGTTTCCTCTGGGTACTCTGGTTTCCCAAAAAACAGCAAGATCCTCGGCCCCCACCAGCTCCCCGAGCGACTCTGCTGCACCCGATGGGCCAATTCAGATTAAGAGGGCAATTTAAAAAACAACAAAAAGAAGAACAAAGCATGATACATCGTCACATTGTGTACAATGGAATAGTTGAACATTAATAGGAAGACATGACACACTTGTAATTAAAAATACAGAGCGAAAAAGGTGGGAGGTTATTTAACAGACGATAGTACCTTGATATCCCCGAGCAGGTTACTTCACAGTCTAACAATTGTAATTGTAAAAGCTTTATCACTCTCGTGTACAAATCTCGACCTTACACCAACCAGCAATGACACATCAGAGGGTCTCCGGGAACAGTGAGGAACAAAGGGAATTAAAAGCTCTGCTATAACAAAGGACTCAGCCTCGCAGAGCTTTGGCAAGTAAGGCTCGACGTCTTAAAATCGATTCTTGAAGGCAACAGGTAACCAGTGTGGTGACGACTCTAATGAGGCCCCGCACAGATCCTGGGACCACTGGTTGAGAACCACTGTACCGTGTAATCAGACTGCGCCACTTAAAGTGAGGAGCTGTCCATGGTGCTGATCAGGCTGTTTGACGTCTATGCTGCGGGAGGCTCCTCAGAGGTCGCTGTAACCCATTTAGAACGGATGACATGAATTTATCAGATCGCCATCATGTCTGCTTCCTCCTACGTGCATCACTCCCAGAGTCTCACGGCCAACCCACACGACGGTGACAGTGCCGCCCTCCGGTTTGCCTGACGAAGGCGGAGGTGGTGTGGTTCAGCTGCCGTAAGCTTTAAAACTCTCCTTGACACAGCATGATCCTCACACCCGCACCCTTTGCTCCCCGAGGTGTGTGAGGAAGAGGAGATAATGCAGTGAGGCACGGCGCGCTGAAAGTCCATCTGACTAGGACTTGTTTGTTCACGGGGGAGAAAGAAAGGAGGCGAGTGCAAGAGGTCAAAGCAAAGGAAGAACAACTGCTGAACAAATAAAGAGATTCCTGAAAGGAAGAACACGAACAACAGATTAGAGATTTAGAGGAAAGCATTCATGGTGTTTAGATTACCTGCAGAATGCATGGGATTTGAGGCTTTTGTTTGTATTTTATGGAAGTTTAGCCTCTTTCTTGGCTCGGCCTAATTCAATTTACGAATCCTGTTTAAATATTTAATAACTCCCCTCCAACTTGGTCTCTCTCTCGCTCTCTCTCTCTCTCTCTCTGAATCCATGTAAGCTGGCAAGTGCAAAAGAGCATATTTGTGCATATGCCGTACGAGCATGCACGTGCAAACTCGCACCTCATTAATAGATATTAACCCTGATGGGACGAAGCTGTGTTAGAATCCGCTCTGTCTCCAACCCTCCTTTTTCTTGTCTCTATCAAATTAACTTCCACTGAAATGGGAGTTGGGGACAGGATTGATGTGGGCTATCCAGTGTGTGTGTGTGTGTGTGTGTGTGTGTGTGTGTGTGTGTGTGTGTGTGTGTGTGTGTGTGTGTGTGTGTGCGCGCGCGCGCATGTGATCACGAGAGTAGCTCTTGATACAGGAGGATATTGAGGGACTGGAGTTTTACATAAGCCCGTGCA
>OMNM01033846.1:0-25707 GCA_900302745.1 Parablennius parvicornis | reverse complement strand
CCAGGGTCAAACTCTGTGGTGTAATGGTTAAATAGTGCAAATAACAATCAAGTGACCATCATATTTGTTAGTTTTATGGCGTCTTACTTAAAAATCACACGCAAACATTGTTCTTGTGTTTTTGTGATAAGTTTCCCGTGCTTTGATCGCACAATAACAAATCTATAAACAAATTTAAGTGTTGGTAAACATCTGTTTGTCTGGAAAGAAGCTGGATTTTAAGGCTGATTGATTGGTTTCATCTTTATAATTTTGTCATATTTAGCATATTAGCTTAATGCTTTGCCTGAAACAAAATTATTTTTGTTCTATTTTCTCAATTTCTTCTTTTACAAACCCACTCCTTTGTGTTTTATCAGCACAGGGAAAGCTTATTGTTTGAATATACTGACTTGGTAATTTGACATCAGCCTCAAGCCGCTTTACACAAGAAGGTGTATTTTTTTTTAAATTGTTGTGAGTTTTTGAAAATGAATTTGTCTGAAGCACTTTTTGTTGTTGTTGTTGCAGTCAAAAGTTTTTCCAGAATATGAAAACAATAAACGACAGCAATGAAGGATTCCAGGGTGATCATTTTCATTTTTATGGAGTTGTGTGTTCTCTCTGTGTGTGCATTTGGTTTTCTCTGGATGCTTGGGTGTCTTATATATTGTCCTAAAGCTCAATTATTGTTTAGTTATTGTTTCATATCATGGTTATAAGAAGCAAGCATGCAAAAATCCTCCGTGTCACCACCGGTTCAGGATGAAACTCAGAAACAAGTCGTTGTATATGCAGTTCCTTTAGGAGTTTCCTCCCTGAAATCTCAATTTCTTTCAATCGGCTGTCCTCCAACAAGTCAAATGTGTCTGTAATTAGACACCAGCCTCACCATTTTGTTTGTTGTCCATGTCCTTCATGCTCAGTACATGAGGATCTTAATTTAATGGTTAAGATTCTCGCCCAGTTTAAAAGGAATTTCCCCCATTGTAAAGCTCATCCATCTATTCCTACTTACTTTTTAACCACTTTCTCAAACTTTACTGAAGGCTGCGGCAAATCCCTACCAACAATGGACAAAGGCAGGCTACGACCTCGACAGATTGCTTTCTGGTCCTAAAAGTTCTGCCTGGTCCCTCAGATGATGTATAGTTAAGTTTTGATGAAAAATAGTGACTAAATAGTAGAAAAGGCCGAGCGATCTTTCATGACTTGTGCCTATAAACTGGTTTACAAAGTTCTGTCATTAGTTTGTGGTGGAAGTGTTTCTCTCACGAGCATTAGCAGAGTAATCCACGTCTTACAGCTTCTCTGCATCATATGAACGTGGCCAGCCGCTGTGGAGAATGAAGGCAAAGAGAGGCGGGTCAGTGGGTTGAAACCGAGGAGGCAGAATGCTGTCGGTGCTAAAGCTAAGACGCTATTGCAAACTGTCTTTTTTGTTCAGTTCGAGTTGAAATCACTAATGTCTGTCTCAGGAGGATTTCCTACTGACTACTCTCCTGGATTTCACTTTATTTCGCTGTATTGATTTCGCGAGGAAGCCTCTTTGCAACATGATGCTGTTTGCACTGTGCGTCAATGTGGGAATTATAATTTCTTTTGTTTGTGTTTCTGTTAAATGCGGTCAGACTGAATGTGGTCACAATTCAGACTTTATTTACGAGAGCTATAAATAGTCTTCTATCCCAGTGGTTTCCAACATCTTTGAGATGTCATAAGTCCACTGAGGTCTGATGCGTTTCTGTCCGTAAAAAAAACTTGACCCTTGAAGCTAAAAAGCAGATGGGAAGTTGAATTTGGACGCAAATTTGTCTTTATTCTTCAGAACAAGCACACAGAGTCATCAGATGCATCTCAAGATACTAAGCACACTTTATTTCTATTTATACATTTCTGTAATGTCTGCCTTCACTTGCTCCCCCTCCCGTCTGAGGTCACCTCTCTATCTTACCTGGTCAGAGAGATCACGCCTGCGTGTTTAGATATCACACATCTTACCACTAGTGCTCTGATCTTGTACCATTTGTCATCCATAATTGGCTGCATACACAGGCCAACTTATTCTTTCGAGGTGTAGCCGGACCTGTGTGAAGGCCATTCAAGCCTGTCTGACTGACAGTTTTACTTCGTTGTTTTTGTCAGATGTCCCTGGCTCGTGTCGAGATATAATGTGCAAGGGCGTGACCTCCGTTTGAACTCACTCCCTCTGCACTCTCCTCACTCACTCTCCCTGGCTATGGGCTTAGCCCCGTAGTGTCATCCTCAGGCTGTCTCCATCTCACTCGTGCTTCATCCATAGCCGTGTTGTCATCCAGGCTCTGTTCTTTTCTCTTCAGCCGTTGATCCGGTTGTGCTTGCTCGAAATGACGGTCAGGCAGAAGCTTCATGAGCTCTGACCTCCTACCGTTTGATTTGCTAGGGCATAGAAAGATGCTGAGATGGACGGTGCAGTGGAACAGCAATGAGACTGTCTCGTTTTCTTACCCCTGATTCCTCAAAGACTTACCGTATATTTTTTTATCTTCACTTTCACTGTGCAGATTTCTTTATGACTTAAAAAAAAAAGATGATGGAAGTTGTGTTTTATATACAGAGGACATATTACTGGTTGTATATTCTAAAAGGTTGTCAATGTGTAGTTACGTCCAACATGGAGTTTATAAAATCATCTGCGTTTCTTTGTTAGTGTTTTAACAAGCTGTCTCGAAAACGAATGAGCAGATCTTCCTAAAAATTGGTATATAGATGCATTTTGATCAAAGAAAGAACACACTGAATTTTGGTGGTGATCCGGATCAAAATAGTTGTCACAATAGAAAACTTTGGCAATATATTGTCTTATCTTGTGTTCTTTCAAATCATGAAATAAAATCATGTGATCACCAAACTACATAAACAAATAAAGACAGTTGATGTGGAATATGTGTCATTTCTCCGTGTCCATTTCTACTATTGGCGGAGGCTATTAATGTCTTCCCTGCTACAAATAAATGATCTGTTTCATGCTTTGTTTTTTTTCTTTTCAGAGTTTTGGCAGCGATCATCTTATTGAAACCTGAAACAACAAAAGAAAACCAACTTCAAGACTTTACAGTAAGTATCAAGTGAAAAACAGAGCATTGCAGTCACCTTTCACTTTGTATAGCTTCTTCATTTCCAGTCATTCATTTGCACTGTCCATCCTGTCTCTTTTGAATTTGTACATTTTTTTTTTATTTTGTTCATTTTGGACTTCTTGTAGCCTGATAATAAATCTCTTAATGAATATAATTGCTCTAAAAGCTGCCCACATGTTCACCAACAGTGTTGTGGTGTGGATTATTGAGTGATAAATAACCAAATTAGATTCTTACTTCAGTTTCTGTCCCTTCATCCTCCTTAGAGTTGCTTGTACGCTTCAGCAAAAGCCACCAGGGGTCCCTCTAATGCTTGTTATTGTGTACAATCAGCCATCTACAGTCCACCGTACTGGAGGCTTCCTGTGGGACGTCCTGGTGTGATTTACTGTTTCGGAAGAGGGAAAAACTCCCATCAGCATGTAAACAAACTTATGAGTCCTCCTGTCCTTGTAATTGCTTTCAGTGGCACAGCTTTGTACATGCAGAGGAGCATTGTGGATATTTGTTTGTCATAATCTGATTTATACGGGTGCTTTTCGTGCAGTAAAGGAGCAGGAAACGTATTGGCTGATAGTTGTTCTGTGCTCTGGTGACTTGTTAGAACACTTCTCACCTCGTTTTTTCAGCTTTTTTCCACTTTGCTCTCACCCTCTCTGTCTGCTTGTTGTATCTATAACACCCCGCCTTTTTGTAAAATGTCTCTGAATCCCTCCATCCTGGCCTGCAAGCTCTTATGAACAACTGGCAAGGACAGCTGGCTACAACAGCTGCTTGCCATCTCATTTCGGCCTCCATCTGCATCTGGATGTTTTTTTTTTCTTTTCTCCATGGCGTGGCCCTTTTTATGAGCCACTTTTCCTTTCCAAATCGGTCTCTGTGCTATCTTTGTGTCACCGTTGCAGCAGTTTCTTTAAACTTTGGAAGCATTTACAATGCCTCTATTAGCTGTTGCGGCCTTGATCCAACCACAGAGAGGTCTTCTCTTATCTGTGTCTCTTTGTTCTACAATCTTCCCACCATTTTGGTATTGATCTCCCATATCCTCAGAATGATTCCTGTCACTCATCGAAGTTGCAACACCTCTGTTCTCAAGTGTCTTTTGTTAGTTCAGTGTGCTTTACTGAATGTAAAGGCAGACGTTTGGTTCTGGTACATGTTTCCTTAAGCAGTGACACCAAAGAAGTGTGAGGTGATTCAGGCGATGTCTTTTAAAGTGAAAACACACAAAGTTTTTGTGTTGCTGACTTCAGGCATAGCTTGATCCACGTGGAGCTCCTTTGAATGTGTATCAGGCGCTTCGTTGCACCTACCGATATCAAACTGTACAACAGCAGTTTTGTCTCGACCGTACTCCGCTACGGACTGACTTTATTTGTCAATTTGTCTTTTTATCTGCTGTCTTGTGACATTTTAGTATTTGTATTTATATTATGTAATACAATTCTTATGGATATTATTCTTATTTAAGATACATCATGTGCTACTGTCACATATGAATGTATGTGGTCAAAAGGAAACCAAAGTAAAGCTTTATAAGTAAGCCAGTAAATAGCTTGTTTAAAAAGCCAATTAACAAAAGTAGATCTGACCCAACGTGTAGTATGGTTGAGGTCTAATCCTTCTATCAGACTTTGCCGCCTTTAGTCCTGAATGTATTTTAAAATGTTTCAGATTTCAAAAAATTATAGAGGGGAACATGTTCTTCAGTCAGAAGATCAGTTATTGGGTGAATCTCGTGGGTCATTTAGCAAAGCACACATCAATAAGCACAAAGGAATAATTGAAAATTATGTAGGGATGAAAAAGAAGCATGGTGACCCACAACAAAGGCATTGCACCCTCACAGTGGAAGGCAGAGCAGTTTATAGGGGAAGTCCCCAGGAGTAAGAGTGGGTTGTACGGCAATAACAGTCCTAGGCTGTACTGTGTAAGAGCGGGTTGTACGACAACAACAGTATGATAAGCCAGCGCTGTATGCCTGACTATTAAACTTGTGACTCATAAACAGAGTGATGAAACTGTCAAGCGGGTGCCCAAGAATGTGCGACAAGAAATCATGGGAGCTCTAGTGGGAAAAGAGGCCAACGGGACAGAAACTTCAGTGCAGTGATACCACAGGAAACCACGCAGGGTTTGCCATAGTCGAATTAAAACCAGACAACACTCTCCCTGACGTGCAAACTGTCAAGCTTTCACAACCATGCTCTGCACAATTGGCAAAAATTAAAGCCCTGATGGCTGCGTGTGAGTACAGCAAGATAAAAGTTTTAATGTTTATACGGATCATTTGATGGCTAAAGGAAACAATTTAGCTGATGAGTTGGTAAAAAAGGCAGCAGGTGTGCGTATGAATCCCATAAGATTGCGAACCACTAACCACTCTCTCCTCTCTCAGCTCAAGATAGAGCAGTTCAACAATACAAAACTGTCTGGCTCAAAAAGGGGGGTGATAAAGAACACCCTTGATGGGCCACAGAAGGGTTTGTGGAGAAGTCGTACTGGACGTTTTTTCCTGCGGTTATCCTTATTATGTGTTGCCATCAGAAATGCGCATGGTCAAGACCATTGCAAAAAGGGGGAAGTAAGAAGACGCCTTAAAGCTGTTTGGTGGTCTCCATTTTTGGCAGCAACAGTAGATCGAACGTTGCATGAATGTGACGTTTGTGCTCAATATAACGCAAGAAAGGCCTTTTCAGCGTCGATTGCACATATTCAGTCAAAGTGTTTCCCAGATTTGGTTTGTCTGATGCTATCAGTTCACACAATGGATCACACTTTGTGGCACAAGTGATAAAGTGCATGGCAAAAATTCCTGGAATCAAGCAGAACTTTGGATGTCTATATAACCCACTGTCACATGGAACGGTTGAACGGGTAAATAGAATTCTTAAATCAAAACTAGCCAAGACCATAGCTGACCGTGAGAACAAACTAAACTGGCTGGATGCTTTGCCGTTAGCACTAATGGCAATGTGATGTCAAAAAACCAGAGTAACCCATCCAACACCGCTTGAAATGTGTACAGGAAGACCAATGCCAGTGCTGTTTCTACAGGGACCTTATAAAGGCCCAACACTCGAGCAGTTGGACAGAGAATTAAGCAGTTATGTTCAGCAACTGCCTGATATTCACAAAGTCATATTCCAGCAGGTTAAAGGAGCCACGGAAGAAAGAGAAGTCGAAAATCCCACCACCACTTGAACGAGTGCGACCTGGAGAGTGGGTATACATGAAGGTGTTCAAAAGAAAGTGGAACCGACCGAGACAGGACGGTCTATTCAAAGTTGTCCTGACCACTCCCACTACCTTGAAAGTCGAGAGTAAGACCGTTTGGCTAGACTTAAACCACTGCGGCAGGGCGGAGAGACCGACCTCGGAATATCAACAGATGACGCCTGAGCCTCAAGGGGCAGGTGACACCGCCCCGCAGGAACTCGTCCGGCCACAGGAGGGGGAAGACGACGTCTCCCCAACAGAAACTGCGCAGCCAGGAACAAGAAGATCCCAGGGACCAGACAGGTCTTGGCCGGGCGCCAAGTACAAAAGGACGCGACTCGGATAGCAATTCAGCACAGAGTCAGGAACATCTAGACACCCAAGACATAGGTCCAGGAGAGGGAACTTCAGGATCTCATCCGATGTAGACATAATGCTGCTTTTGTTAATAATGCTAGTATTGGTGGGAGGAGGAGCGCAACAAAAAACAGGGGCTGCTTCAAAATTACAACTCAAAAAATATGCAACAGCTGCAGGAGTAATAGCGGCAAGAAAAGGAGCAAAAATAGTAGATAAAAGCATAGAGCTAACATCTATCAGGTCTGCAGAGTACAATATAACGCTCGCTATAGGGCCAAATAATGCTAAAACCAGGTACAACGCCCAAACAGCACTGTGACTTTGACGGAGTAATTATCAGCTGCACACCAATTCACTGTATTGAGAATGAATTTAAATTTCAGTTAGGTGTGAACATGCAAATAATGATGCACCTGGATAAGGTTTAGATATAAAAGGACCTACAATCATCGATAATTGCTGTAAAAAGTAAAAGAGAAAATATGTTTTGTCATTGGATGGAGTAATCAGCTAGGCAGGTAAGAAGAAACCTCGTGTGTAGAAACTTTAATTATTGCAGCAGGACACAGAGGTTGGACAAGAACCCGTGGAATATTTCCGACACCCGTGAAGGGTGAATTAAATATTTGGATTCCTCCTGTAGTAGAGAGAGCCAAGGACACCTTGCCCCCCTTATGCATAATCAGACACCCAAGCATGCTAGATGTAATGTATGGTAACGGAACAGATGATAGGATTAGATGTGAAGATAGAGTGGTTGAGGTGCTAATGTCAAATCCTGGACTTATAAATGAGACGAATGGTACTGTTCGATTTTGTAACGTGACCGATAAGTCAAAATTGCGATGCGAGCAGGCAATACGGGAACAAACTTATATAAATATCATGAATGGATCACAATTGATAGCGCAGCATTTGGTGCCTGCTCTGTGGCGTGGCATACGGCCATTAGCCTATATTTTCTGGTTATGTGAGCGCGATATGCAAATAAGGACCAGATGCTATTGGAACAGTCATGCACCCCAGTCATGCTAACAGGTCAGGTAACAGTGCTGGACGTGCCGTCATCTGAGTCCAATAGAGGAAAGAAATACAGAGACTATGTGGAAAGAAGATGGACCGGTGTATGTAGCTTGGAATCAAGAGCCATATGGGATCCCCAGTGAACATCAAGCCATAGGGGAAGACTGGATTATTAGCGGTCAAGTAGTGGGTTTGGTACGGATACGAGAACAGATGGCAAATGCACAATATATAGCATGGAATAGTAGATGGATAAATAATCTGTCGTATAACCAACAAAGATTTATTAATTGGACCTTTAGTGCAGTAGAGGTGGTGCGCGAGCAGTTGCATGCTACATCACTTATGACTCTGCAAAATAGGTTTCTTATTGACAAGGTTTTAGCAGGGGATCAAGGAGTGTGTGACTGCATTGGTGAGGAGTCTTGCTTGGTGATTCCCATGTACAAAGGGACATGATGGTAACCTGGCAATAGCGTTACGAAAACTAAACGAAATACGCGACAAACAAGTAGGAGACTCAAACTGGAACACTAAACTAACATCTCTGCAAGATTGGCTTAGTAGCCTTTCTAAGAAGAGAATTTTGCAGATGTTAGGCATGGCAATAGGAGTCGTTTTTCTGATACCATTGTGCTGTGTATTCCCACTGATAAAATGTTCAATTTTCCGAATTATGAAAGCAGTCACTGGATGATTCCCTCTGCAAATACGCCATGAAATTGAAGTTACCATGGAGAAAATAAAAAGGAAGAAAGTCCCTGGTATGATTATGTGATTGATGCAGAACCTCTCACCTACTATGATTATGGTCAAGAGAGCGTGCCAGAGAAAATTCCTGCACGGGACGGTTGATCTTATGGAAGAAGAGGGTAAGATTGAGCGGGAAGTTATTTAGTTTATTGTCACAACCGCAAGGTTGTTTTATCCTGCTATATGGTACATGCCAGACTGGGGACTAGATCTCCAGGCTGCATGAGAACGCCAGGTAGGAATATTGTCTAAAACAATAAGAAAAGTTAGATGAGTACTTAACTATTGACTTGTATATTTTCAGAGAAACCATGGCTGACAGTACAAACTTCGACAGGAACAGCATGCTACAAAATAACTTGCCACAAAATATAGTAGGTCAACTCCAGGATCATGGAGCAACATGGCCCATGGCTTCTGGGAGCAACATTCAACGGGATCTCAATGCTGGCTACAACCACCTGAGCCAGATGACCGTGCCCCACGTCAGAGAACGTCAACCAAGACCCAGCGGGAGCCGTTCATCGCAGGTGATTCACGACCCCATGCGGTGGGGTCCACAACCCCAGGTCTACCAGCCCAACAGTGCTCGCTCCCGTCATGAGGTGCCAATGGAACTGGAACGTCCTCATAGGCCGCAGGAGGTGAACCGCGCTTCGACAAGTACCATGGAGCCACAGGACGACAGTGAGGCTGACAGCGACAGTGCCTCTACATCCACATCTGACGCTGACACTTGGCAATTGCAAGGTCACAGTTACAAACTGTCTGACCTAGCCGACATGGATGCCAGTGCTGTGAAGAGGGTTTTGCTAGATGTGCCATACAGAGTGCAAAAAAAGGTGCTGACTGCCCGCAAAAAGTACAAACGAAGGTCGTCCAACAGGCGCCTGCGGCGCCGACGCCAACAAGCTTATAAAGACATGATGGCAGACAACCGCATCATGAAGATGCAAATCAGTGATCTGGAGAAGAGGTTGGAGCGATACCAAACTGCTCTTGGGCGCTTCCCTGCTGAACTCTAAGACAAGCCAGACTATGCCAAATAGTGACATCACTTCCTATATTATTCATTCAGTTATGCTAATCACATAGTTGATCATTTAAAGTATTATCACATTGTTAATCGTTAGAATAGTAATACACTGTTAAAGGTCATAAGTGTATGTGCAGTAACCACATAACTTTGTTAAAATGAGCAAGTTCAACCTCAGTCTGAAACTGATGATGCATACTTACATTCATTTGCAGTTATTATTTTGCTTGCTGAATTGTGAGACTTTACAGTCTCAAAGGGGGTAAAAAGCATCATGGCGACCCACGGAGCATCCGTAGACACGGTTGTTTTCAGGAGAACCAAGAGTGTTAGAAAAATTAACTGGGCGGGTGCATATACTCGGTAGGACGAACCAGAGAAATGTATAAAAGCAGAGTCAAATGAAGGAAATCAGTCTTGGACCGGACTCTGAGTTTTTAATGTTCTTGGGAATAAAACCCATTTGCATACAAGTCCAGCTTCTCATCTGCTTTTTACTTCTGAATCAGTTATCTACCAGTAGTGTTGGAGAATTGGAGATAAATGCTCGCAGGATCACCCAGCACCCCCACATCTGGCCCAGATCGACGTACCAGATTGATATAACGACAAAGAAAGAATGGCCTGATCATTGAGTCAATACATTAAATAAACGGCAAAAGCCTTTAATGGGTTTTACCAAAGGATTTATCACAAATAAATGTTTTGGTTTTACTTTGACAGATTTACTGAAAATCCTGACCGTTCAGCCTTTGTTCAGTTGCATTTATTGGTGAATATATCTAAAGTTGTGTGATGAGCACGATATCGTATTCTACCGTTCTAGCAGACGGCAAGAGTGAGACATGAAGAGACAGGTGGCTGGAGGTTGGCTCTGTTTCCATTTCGTATAATAGTCACACACGTCATGAGTCAGAGGTTGAAACCTGCTGTGTGCTTCACTGTATATTTCCACACACTGGTGTTGGATTTGAGAGATTGAGCCATCAAGCTCCCCGTTGACATGCCCGACCTTTTGTCCCGCTGCTGATGTGCAGTTGTTGGTATTGTAATTTATCTAGCGTTACAAGGAGCTGCACTATCTTGTTTTGTTTTTTTTCCTCCCACCTCAGGGCAACACAGGGGTTAATCAGGCTGGGAGCTGGGTGCCCGACAAGGGGCACGACTGCACACTTGCTCTCTATAATTCAAACTGTTGCGCTGGCGGCTTTGATGTGGAGCTGAGGGATGGAGACGCTGGTGGGTCTCCCGGACCGCTGCGGCACCGGCGTGCCTAATCTCTGTCTGTCTTTGTAGCGGTTTGATGTCTCTGCACAGCGTGGTTTTTTTTCCCTTTCGGTGCCGACAGGCCGGCTGTT
Source organism: Parablennius parvicornis (assembly GCA_900302745.1). Classification (NCBI taxonomy): domain Eukaryota; kingdom Metazoa; phylum Chordata; class Actinopteri; order Blenniiformes; family Blenniidae; genus Parablennius; species Parablennius parvicornis. Next base: position 14,860 of record OMNM01033846.1, on the reverse strand, counting down.
CGGCCAGAGCCGATGGAACGTATCAGAGGGAGACGCAGTCCCAGCTCGGAGCAGACAAAGCCTTCCGTTATAAAGCCCGTCAAGGACACGGATTTAGAGTTATCTGAGATAAATATTTTTCTCTCACTGAGGATGAAATCCAAGCCAAGATTCAGATTTCAAAGTTGTGTTCTTAGTAGCAGACAGAGGAGTCTGTGAGATCCTCCCATCAGTCTTCACATGAAGCCCAATCCATCACCAACAGTTGACTGAGTTGGCTGCTGTGGGACACAATCACCGAAATGTCCTATTTTATGCCAGCCAATGATTATAAATCAAGATTTCTGCTGTTTTAGCTCCGTTTACCTTGTACAACGTATTGTCAGAAATACCCAGCAGGGCTGTTTAGGGTTTCTCTGTGAATACTAGGCTTCTGATGTTTTATTCAGTTTGATGCCATTGAGGGACAAGTTTAGTGATGGATAACCAGTAAATCAAATTACCTCAGCAAAAACCCCCCCCAAAAAAACATATAATCTTGCCTGTGTTAAAATTTCCAATACAAACTCATCACGTCTAATTATAATTTTTTTGCTGTACTATATTTGGAATCAAACCAGAAAATCTCCATTGTTCATTCTGAAATAAAATATATTCCTTCACAAAGTTTTAGAACCACACATTAGTTTTTACAGTCTTGTATACAGTCTAGTATTATATGTGAAACCCTCGCTTTTGTGCTGAATTTTACTGTAATCTTAGATGCTGGTTTGAAACCTGTGAGTGATTTATGCTCTGCAGGGAAATACAATTTTGTAAGAAACACAATATCATTGTGTGGGTTTTATGGTTATTGCGCTTTCAATTCAGGGAGGCTTGTGTCATTTTGAATTCAGTCCTGTAAATATAAAAGCAGTGACACACAACTGGGGCTATTTTCCAAAGGCTGAAAGAGAGTGTCGTAATGCTTGTGTGCGCTGCAACTTCACCTCTTCTGCCCTTGTGGATGTGTTCATCGCCAAGAAGGTCAGGAGAACAAATGAGTCAGATGAAAACCTGATGTCCAACAGTGAGATTGAAGATTGCTTTTAAATGAAAACTGATTTTTTTTTTTTTGTAACCTGAATCATCAGATGAAGTCATGTTAGATTTACCAACTTTTTTTTTTTTTAATCTACTTCCTACAATAGACAGGCACGGATGTTGCTCAATCTATTGAGAAGCGAGCATGCATGTAATATTGTTTTTTTCTTTTCATTCTGTAACGATTTATTGCATTCAGAAAAGATGAGACATGATTCAAACCCAAAAATTGCTTTGATAGGACAGTGTATTGATCTCACAACGATATCATACATGAAACTCTGTGACTTGAAGTGTGACAGCCTCCATTCTGACATAATAGAGGACACAAGCTATAAATCCTGATTTAATCCAACACATTGTCTTTTAGTATTTTTCTACTGTGTTGTTTCCATTTGGATTGAAGTGTGATTGTATTTCTTTTTCCTTGATGTTGCATATATTAATGTAACCTAAGGCAAATAGAGGTTACCCGAGCCCGATCGCTCTTCCTCCTGCTCCAGTACTCCCTCTTGTTCGATGGGAGGCTGACTTGGGTCTAGGGTGTGTCTGGCATGTGGACGATTGCGCCAGGCCAACTTGAGCCTGAGCAGACCCGAGGCATGGATCCTATCATGGCATCTTGAGGGCCATCCATCACATCAGCTCCTATCTCTGTGTCTTTATGGAGCTTGTAATTGAAAGCAGGCGGCCCGATAGGACCCTTTTTCCTTTTACTTCCCGGGATCCAGATTAAAGAAATCGATAGCGTCTGCCATTCCTCAAAAAAAGCATATGTGAAATATTACAGACCCTGCCCACTGCGCTCTGCTTGTAGCTTTTTGACCCCGTGTGGGAAGTATAGCTTCCAGAAACAAGGCCCCTGATCTCTGTCCTCCTGCAGTTTCGCTGGCCCGCAACAACAGCTGTCACTGTTTGTATATTTGATATACTGACGGATGCCGAAAAGGAACAGGTGTTCCACGTTAGTCCCACTATTTTATTCTCCTCCCCTCTGAAAGGAATAAAGGTCAACTGTGCTCAATAGACTTGTCACAGTGTATCATTGTAATGTATAAGGATTTGACTTTTAAACCAAGCTTTGCTGTGTTTGCCGGGCACAGAAAGCCCAAAATGAATTAATGTGCTTCAGGTGGATTGACCCTAAGGACACATCACAAACTTGGGAATGTCTTTGAACGTCACGGGCCTTTTTCCGCCCTGCTGTTTGGTCTGCATTGAATTTTTAGGAACATCAAGCACAGATGAACGCTTCACTGTGTTTGATATTGACATTTATGTCCAGTATTTCTCAAAAATGTTTACAATTCCACAGACCCTTCTGAAGCCAAACTGCCCTTACTCTATGTGTCAGGGTTCACTGTTGCAACAGTATAATCAAGTTTTTCTCTTCTTTGAAGGGGGTCTACATATGATTTCCTCACTTCCTCTCAACAGCCAAACTGAGATCATATTTTGACATGTGCCATCAGTCATAAATCACCCTGTTTTTATATCTGGCGAATAAAACTGGATATGAGGAACTTCATGTGTTTGGAATCCTTGAAAAGTTTTGACTATTGTTAAAATCACTACGTAGTCAGACGTCTTGTGAAACATTCAACAACTTGCGCAGTAACTATTCCCATTCATTCAGGTAACAGTACACCTAATTGTTCTCTTCAGACAAGAAATGACCATTCTAGTGTTTTTTCCTGTTTCTTCCAAACTGAAAATAGTTTAAAAATGACAGTCCGAGGTTGAAATAATTTGAATTATTTTAGTTTGTAAAGAAATTCTGGGATTTCTAAAAATGACAGTTCTCCTTAATGCTTCTCTTAAAATAAACTTTGACTTCGACAAAGCATCTCTCATTGACTCCGTACAACCGATCAATGTTTTTACTTGAATGCATCAACATAGTCAGTTAGGAGAGATTACTTTGGCAAATAACACATATTGTTGGACATGTTTCTCATTAGGTAGGAAACCTTCACTAGATTGCTCAACATTTATTTTAGATATACATTTTGTATGAGATTTTAACCTACACATTGTGAAATATGTCTGATTTTGACACTTTGTATTATTTTCAACAGATTATTTGTAAATGTAAAATACATACTGGATAAACGTATACTAAAACTGATTTTTTAAAAGTACAAAAGTTTAAAAAAGTAACTTATGTCTTGAGATATCCTTCAAGAACACTTGCACCGTGTAATTTAAAAAGAGTTGGATATTCCTACCTATTACCTTGTTGGTAACACGGAAGGGTTTAAAAAAAGATCATCTCATAGTTGTGGTTGTGCTCAACTTAGTTGTTGTCTGTCATTTTGTCTGAAAGAGTCACCACAAAAGATCTGCACTCAGTAATTTAATCAAAGTGACAGAAAGCCTTCTAATTTTTTGACTATTGTGGCAAAAAAAAAAAAAAAAAAATCAAGTTAATCTTGAAAAAGTACTCTGTTGTCGCTATATCTGCATCCCACCGTGTGTCTTTTAGAAGTGGGTTCGCTGCACTCCGAGAGATTGTGCAATAATTTAAGAGTTACATTTCTCAACTTTGGATTGCAAAAACTTTCCGCATCTGTGTTGCACAACATCAGTGAAAGGAATCTTTGTATGAAAACAATGAGGCTTTGGGCCTTCAGTTTGAATTCCTTCAAGAACTGATGAAGCTGGTCAAAATTACCAGTTAAAACATCATCATGCAAACAGAACAAATGAAGGTGAGATGCTGCTTTCTTTTGTACACCTGCGCTCATTTAGGTGAGACAGAAATGTACTGTGCATGTGACATACAAGATTCCGAGATCCTGCATTTGTGATGGTACAATTCAGGTCAGTAATTATATGGATGAGTTCCGAATCTCTAAAGGATTTGGAGCAACAGACGCTTCCCTTTTTCAGAGACAGTACTATATACATCACCCTGTACGTATTCCAACATCATGTTCGTCATTGACAGCTGTGATTATTTCATATAAGCACAAACATCAAGGGAAAATGACTCCGGTATAAGTGGAGGAACAACATGAACAAATTTCAAGGCACAAAGAAACTAACATCACATATTTAATTGTTTGTATTTGTATTGTATTTGCAATATACAGCATTAGTGCGTACATTATGTTCACCTGAGACCACACAGATGATGATGGTAGACCGTGACTGATTTGCACAGTGGAAGTCTTTATAGGATGCCTTTATATGTTTTGTAAACTGCTGGTGATAATTATGCATTATGCTGCCTTTAGCTCAGGAGGTCCGCATGTGTTTTGTGTACAACCTTGTTGTTAAAAATGTCCCGTGCAGGAACCATATGAACCAGGTCAGGATAAAGGAATTGCACCACCGTGAGTGAGAACACCACCTCAGGCTTCCTTCGCCTCGGTAGTTGTTGTTTTTGTGCCTGCTGGAGGATTGTAGGCAGGTGTTTTGCTTCACAATTACACACACACACACACAGAGCAGAGTCATTAGGATTTTTTGCTCATACTGGATAACGTTGACTAGCCGAGGCAGCAACGAGGCCTCCCCCTCCCGGAGGGCGAGTGCTCCTCGCTGTGGCTTGACCCTGGAGCTTTGGGTCTTGTCGAATCGTATTTGACTCATGCAGCGCTCCCGGTCACGGGCCCAATCACCTCTGAAGCAGCCTCGCTGAGGCCTGCAGGTACAACTAAGCTTGTACCTAAGCGTGTTGCGGAAACACGGAGAGGCGATGTTGCTATCACGAGTAAGAGTGTAGTGTATATCTGCTTGAACTTTTAATCCAGGCTAGCTAATTTAGTGAATGAATAAGTCACGCATGGTGTCCCAAGGAGTGTCGAGAGAATGAGAGGCTGAATGCTCACTTGTACTCACTTAAGAGTTGAATTGTCTCTGATTCAAGTGGAGTAACTACTGTTCCCATTTTTAGTCTGTTCCTTTTATTTATATATATATATTTGAGAACTCCTGAACTCTGGATGTAGTTTTAAGACATTTTATTTGACCCTGCATTTCATGTGATCGTTGAACATTTGTAATAATGCTTAAAGCTATTGCGCAGTATCCAAATGCACAGGGTGCCAACAAATAAATGAAGTTAACTGTTGGCTGACAAGAGACTGAGCCCAGTTTGGGACATTAAGGGCATCTGGTGTGGAAAAAAAAAAACCAAGCACACGTTGCAAGTTGCAATGACTTGCTGTGACAGTGACAACCCCCATCGTCTGAGAAGACACTTCCTATAAATACAGTTATCCTCTGTATACTTGGACATCTGTGACAAAGACGTGTCAGTGTGAGGCAGTACAGAAGCAATTCGATCAGACAAAAGAGGTGGTTCCTCTGTCTTGTCCTTTCTCGGGCTGTCTCAGCTCTGGGTAATAATCACCATTCGCACTGACTCTACAGTGTCACCTTCATCTTGGTGTTGCTTTAGCAAAAAAGCCTTCAGCATTGCCACGAGCAGTCGTACAGGAATGAGTTAGCAGCTGTGCAGTAAATGCGAGGGTGTCAAGCTTAATGGGAGTACAAAAGAACATAAGTCTTTATTATCCATCTCTCAGCACTGTTGAATCACTTCCATGTCTGCTGGTTCTCTTCTTGTTCCTGCATTTGCTCAGTTTCCCACATGCGACTCCAACTATCATAATGTTTCTTAACCCCGCACAGATGGTACGATAAAGGTGCTGCTGTCTCTCTATTCACTGTATATTCCCTCACAGGAAGTGGTATGATCCAGTCTGGTGTAATGCTCAACATGTGGAATATCGTATCAGTCTCTGGAGCTTTCAACACCGACATTCGGATTTCCAGGAGATTGTTTCAGCCACTTAATGAATTTAACCGATTCTGCAGAAAAGTACAGAATTTAAGACAAAAGTTCTTCTTTTGTTATATTTTCAAACAGCATAGATGAAAAATATAATTTCCTGTCGGATTTTTATAGCTTCAGTAACTCAGATCTGCACCCTTTGTCCAGTTGGCACGGCTGTAATGTTGCCATGAGGCATGAAACGATCAGAGAACCAGGCAAAGTATAAAAAGGAAAAAAGCGTGACAGGGAGTACACACCTGCTTCTCAGAACTCAGGTAATGACATGTCTGACTGCATTGAGAAGTTTGCTGCCTGGGGCTTATAAAACTGAATCAGTAATCTGCCAGTCAGACTGAATCTATGTTTCCCATCATGCTGCCAATACTGGTGATTTCGAGCTGAGGTTAACCAGGTGTGTTTCAAACATTCAATCTTGGTGATCCGGATGGCCTGCTGGGAAACGCTTCCCATAATCAGTCTCTGATCCGCGGCCGTCTCCTGCTCTGTATTTAGCTTGGTAGGATTGTGACGCCAAGAACAACACAAGTAGTGGGATCCATAACAATATGGTGAGATATAACTGTACGGTATAGACACTGTTTTGTCATGTTAAAATGATACTGGTATACTCAAAAATAAAAACGGATGTTTAAGTTAAGACCAGCGATTTTATGGATTCACTGCTGAAAGTTTCACCAAAATATTGAAACATCGTAAACTTATTATTTAGACCTTTACACTGTTTTTTTTTAACATTGATGAGCAATGTCTATGTATGTTAAGTCCAAATAAAATGAGTGAATTAAAAGTAACAGCAGTTCAAAATGTATTCACAGGCAATTGCAACGTTGTAGTAATTGTGTCACATATAAAACAACACAGAACGTAGCACACCAAAAGGTAGACGATGTGGTTTTTGGATTTTTCACTGTGATTTGCAAAAAAATACATAAAAATGTAGACCTTTTTCAAAATGTACTCCGCGAAGATGAAGGGAAAATACACATTAAAGGGTTATGATGCTGTTGTTTACTGCTTCTGCCTACTCCAGATCAAACTGACCTGTATGTAGCCCCTGAACGAATATGATTTTAGCACCCTGGGTCTAAAAACAATTTTTAAAAAAAATAAGTGGTTACAAAAATGGTTAATCATGTGCTTTAACTCTAATAAGGCCCCTGGTAGGAGAAACTTTAAAAATCAACATTGAATAAAGGAGAATGTAATTATCATAGGGTAAAATATTTAACACCTCTGAGTGCAAAAAACTCAGTGTTTATGAGGTTGTGCCCTCTCAGAATCCTTATTTTTACTAAACCATTATTACATTACTACTTATACATTTTCATCTATAAGCTTTTCTAGGGATTCTTTTTTTTTGGGGGGGAGTTTGAAAGAAATAGTGGATCTTGGAACCACAAATGAAATAAAGGAATTGTGTTTTCTAATAATACTGTTACCAGAAATATGCTCCCTTGCGGCTGTATAGAGCTTCAGAAGTAAATCATGACTGTTTATAACCAATCCAGCTGTCAGTATTCTATCAACACCTGCAAATTGTCTTTTTCGTCAGATTTTTGATAAATATATGTTTCCACTGCATGCTTGAGAAAATCTGATGCTGTCATTGTAGTACAAACATGTTCGAGTGATGTTTTGCACTGATACTGGTTGTGATTGCTGGAAGTAGTTAAATGATAATGGTTGCTAAAGTTGGCCTCGGGATGATTAATGAATCACCTTCAGTTCCTGACATCAATAGTCTATGGGCTATGTCTTATTCCCCATTCCTTTGGACAGCACGAGTCCAAATTCCTCTAATAATTCACACCAAATCGCACCGGTCTGCTAAATCATTACTGACAAGCCTCCGACTGTGCCAATTCTCTGACTTCATAGATAGAGCGGGCCTCATAGCAAAATCCCCAACATCTTTAACAGAGGCAGGTGAAGGAAAAATGGACTATTGTGGAAATCGCCTTATGTTACCACAGCGTTTCCTCAAATTAAAAGAAAGAAATGTTATAAAATCATATATTTAATAAAGGCTCATGTGCTTTTTAACTTCTTGAGTTTCGAGACGGTTGTGGAACAGTGTTCCGGAAAACTGCAAATGGCCTTTTAAAGCTTTTAAAGTCCCTTCTTTACAAATATGTCACTCAAAACATTTATCATTACTCAATGTTGTACAATATCCACATTGTTTGAATGAGCTTCTTAGGCACTCTATAGAGACCTGTAATACCTGGGAAAAGACGTGCAATAGAGCTGTGAGGATGGAAAAGTGGACCTTAATGATCGCAGATGGAGAAGTGGCCTATTCAGACTCCCTGAGCGAAGCTTTCTCCTCATCTGGTTTCTTATGTCGCTACCAGAGCTCTGGGACTGCCAATAGGAACCTGTGAATGGAGCTGTTTTGCTGCACTGCTGTCGTCTTGATAGTCCTTCCAAGTCGCCACTTCATGGAAAACCAAAATGGCCTCTGTGACACATTATAAAGAAGCTGGCACCTCAAGCTTACCTCATCAAAAATAATGGTTTTAAAGGTTTAACTGTAGTTTGAGCACATGTGGTCTCCAACTAAAGTATATGTAATAACATTTGCATATATATTAAATAAATGACACTATTGCTATTCTCCTTTAAGTAGTTACTTATACTTTCATTGTGAAGACTTTGGCCACAACTCTTCAAAATAAAGGCTCTAGTATTCCGCATTGAGAGAAACCTATTTCTGTGGCTCATGGGGAAGACCCCCGATCAACTTCAGCAACGTTTTTCAATGAAAACATACAACTTTTGTTGAGTATTAGATGTCTGTTTACATGACAATGCTGCTTGGAGCCATTGACAACACAACTTTTTGAAAAAAAGTTCCTATGGGGTGGAACATACACACACACACACACACACACACAACTTTTTGAAAATACTACTACTGCACATGTTCACATGTCCTAAGTAAATGGTTATTCTGCACGTGTGAGTAGATGGACAATAACATCAATGGCTCCCATTCCATGTTCTCCTGGGACTTGGTAGTTTTATAGTTGAGAGTCAATGTATTAATAATCCAACTTCATCGTTTGTCCACACGAATGTCCGTGTATTCCCATTGTTAAAGTTAATAGTGTATTTTTTTCTGCGCACATGTGGATTGTTTCATTACAAAAGCAAACATCAACGCCAACTCGTGGTCCGCCATGCAAACTACATCATTTTGAGATAAGGCGCCTCTTCAGCAGGTGAACTAATAATGACCGACTGTGATAATGCTGAACTAAATTGTTGGACTCTGCAGTCTGATTGTTGTTAACTTCACGGAGCACAACATTGTGAATGCAAAGAAAACAAGGAGCATGCCCCTGGCCTTCGTTCTGACATGCCTCATCTGCTTCAGCTTTTTGAGTTCTGGTTCTCACAAGCAACTCACTTTTGTTTGATGTCTGGATTGTTTTTGTAATTCTTGTCATCCGTTAAGATACTCCATGTTACCGAAGCATCTTGGCTCTGTTCACACTGGATTCTGTGCGTATATTTAAAAGATACATAAGTTCACCCACATATGTTCAAAAATACATTTGTCTATAGGTAAAATTTAGTTTTTGACTCCACAAACATTTAACTTTTGTAACAAATAGTAATACAATAATGACAAATACCTGCCAGTAATGTAATAACTGGCAATTTTTAAATGGAAGTAAAGAATGTAATAACTTCCGAATAGTGTAATAAAACATTTGAAACAATATCAACAAATGAACCAATAATTTGATTATCACATTATTAAAGCAATAAGCAAGTCATTGCAACCTGCACCCTGAATGACTCTAGTTTTTATGCTGGATGCTATTCCTGTTTTGCAAAAAGTTCTCCACTCTAACTGTCAGTGTTTACTTAAAATCTGTGTATCAGGAAAACAAATAACAAAATCCCAGCTATGATGTTTAAGGCAGAGATTGCCTCATGTTCTTTCTTCTAATGTGCTGGTCTCATTATCCAGTAAATACCTTTATAGATAAACTGATTAATATGAAATAAAGACAATTGAATTTGGTGGAGAACTTGTTTTGATGACTAGCTTACCTCGTAGAGGTTGAACTTTGTTAAACAGTCAAGCCTCGGACAAAAGTTAACTTTTCTAATACTCCGCTCCGCAACAATTACCAGTGACATGAGGATGTACTTTAACGGGAACCCCTTTACCACTAGACTCTTCTAAAAACAAAAAAGTATGTGCTGAGAATACAGGAGAAAAAGCACATCGCTGGTTCCAGCAGTTGATAGATTCTTGAAATAGCAATGCTGGAATTGTCAAAATAAATGTATATTTGTTGCATAGTATCATTACTATTATAATAATTCAGCTCTGCCCCCCTAGAGGTCAGAACTAACTTTTAAATGAAAATGTGAGCTTTTGAGCAAGTGGTCCCTCATGGAAACACAAAGCACTCAATGTCCAGTATGAGAGGCTGGAGTTCATCTACCTTGGCTTGTGCCTGCTTCATGAAGCATGAAGATTTAATAGGGTCACATTGTGATATTGCATACTCGGAGTCGGCCCGGCTCCCAACGCCATCATCGCAATTATATATTACCCGTCATCCTTGCGGCAAAATGCGTTTTCAAGGGAGACGGTGCAGATTTAGCCCTTCCTCTGATGCCTGTATGTCCTGCTCTCAGTCTGTCATCCTCTTCGTCCTTCGCTTGCAATCTCCTGAAAGGCGTCCACCAGTCTGAAGCCCTTAATTCAATAAGAGATAAATTGGAAAAATGTGCAAATGTAAAGCATATCTCGGGCTTGCCGGTCGAACAGATCATTTCCAGGGTGCATTTTCGTACTCCTCCTCTCTGCTACTTTTAACTGCCCTTCTTCCCTCCTCTGTTTTCTCTCCCTCTGCGTGCTGTAAATCGTTCCCGCGGTCGATCTGCTCTCTGGCCATAGCGGGATTTAGAGGCTTGTTCATTAGGCTGACACAAACCAGAGAGGTTTTCCAGCGAGAGGGGAAGGTCCTCCTGGGAAGGGAGGAAAAGGGAGCGTTGTTGGCTGGGGCCCAAGCTGTGGACCCCGCAGGTTTTTGTTAGTTTTGGGCATAACATGGCGATAAGATGCAGATAAGAGCTTAGCCAATGTTAGACTAGGCTTGCTATGAAAACTATATTTAAGGGTAAATGTTCAAAACATTTAAAACAGTGCTAGATTTAGATTGTTTTCCCGATGAGTCTTAATCTAAATTTCTTTTTACCGGGTAAAAATGTACCGGGAACATCTCTGGACACCACTGGACAGACTTCTGGGTGGACTCTTCTCTTTTCCCCTATTTTGTTAAATTAATTCTCTTTATGATTTTCTTTCACCCTTGACAAGGTTGGAGGAAAGTCTCACTGTCCCGGATTTAACCTCTGTCTCTGGTTTTGTTGAGTTTTTCTCTCGTCTTCTGGCTTGGAGGGCCGCAGCCGCTGCTTCTGCAGAGTCTCATTGTTTGAATCTCGATTTAATCGTGTGTTTATTTTCTACATTAGGTTTTATGGCAATGTTTGTTTTATGCTTTGCTCATTTTGAAGCGCTGCTGACGTTTCTTTCACTCCCCTTGAGGGAGTTCTGTTTCTTTCCTCTGGATTCAAGTTGACAAAACGCATGTTAAACATGCCAGTTATGTGGACACACCTGCACGCAAACAACCACACATACACACACACACAAACAAATGAACTTGGATGCACATTCGCATTCATACATGTCAAAGTGAGTGAGCAACATTTGGTTTTCATTACCTTGGCAGCTTCTTCTGGAGGGGGAGGGAGTAGATTGAATATGGAGCCGCGGGGGGAAAACGGGACTTCAACGTTTTGTGCTTCAAGCACAATGTTTCACAAATGTTGGTTATGTTTGGGATTCCACTTGGATGTAGAGGCTTTGTGATCCTGGCTGGTTTCTGTCTGAGAGGGTAGAGGATTCTGGCAGAGCTGCCCACCTGGTTTCTGTGTTGGGTAGTCTTTTGCTAATGGCACTCGCCATGGTGTTGGCTTCTCCTCAGTCACTGCTACATGGTCTCTGTTGTCTGGATGTAAGTAGTTAATTTCGACGTGGTTCTGAAGTCGTATCACATTTTAAAATCCAGCTTCTCTGTGGCTATTTCAAGTACCATTTATTGTAGTTTCTTAACGTAATGATCACAGTCTTAATTGATGTGTTGAAATCTGGTGGGCCAAAACTCAACATTTACATTTAAGTAAACTTGAGATAGAATGGTTACTGGGTTTAAATACTCTCCAGCAACAGCCAATGATACATAATTGATGCCATGTGTGTTTTAAACAAAGAAATGTATACATTTGCTGCTCTTTTAGGATCAATTCTTGACCTACCCATTGTATTTAAATGTCTTACATTAGTTGTGGCCCAGAGTTTAGCTTAACGTTGGAGATCAACTCGCTCAGAGAGTTGTGTCTGGAAGGGGAACTTGTGTCAAATCAAACACCTGAATCATGATCTGCTGTAGTAATCCTGAAACGAAGCGGAAAAAGACAATCTTGCAAGAATATCCGTCAATAGATAAATCAACTTATAATGGCAACTGATTTATCAAAACACCACCGTTTCAGTAATACACTCAGTTTTGTATCTCATATGAGCATTTTATTTTCAGTAATCTGAGAAGGAACTGGAAAAATAATCATAAATCTGTGTAATGATAAGAAAGTCTTGCGTCATTCTTGTTTACCGGGCAGAGACGTGAGCTTTCTCACAAGAGGTCCTTGGCTGTCAAGTTCCTCTCGAGAACATCATGCCGCACTATGTTGAAGGTGTGGGGAATGAATGCAGCTCTTTTTTTTTTTTTTTAACTATTGAAAGGATTCCTTCTGTTCTGCTCTGTTAGTCATGAATATGCATGCTCGAGGTGAAGGATTGAGGCCAGGCGACGTTGGGTTCTTCTGTTTTTTGTCATCTCTGATGATGTCAGGTGAACTCTTGTCTTGTGTCTCTGAACCATATGTTTTACCTGCTTGTACTTGACAAGAATCAGTTAACAGTATGTATCGGGCTTGACATGAAAAATGAGCTCAAAACAAATTTGTTGACTTTGCCTGAAAAACAATTCTGAAATGAAATGGCAGATTACCGTAATTTTCTGGACTATAACTTGCACTGTTTGTCTGGTTGGTTATGTGACTTTGATTAAAAAGCAACTTTTAGATCAAAAAAATATCTTGTACCACTGGTACCATCTGGTACCACTAGATGTCAATGTGTAATAAAAGAATGTTGCTGCAGAAACACTGACAAGATCTCCAGTATTATTGTATTTGATTGACAGTGTAAGCAAAATGTCTACAGAAGAAAATGATAAATGGGAGTATTTAAGGTAAAAATAATCAAATATGCGTCAGAAACTGGAAACAGAGCAGCAGAAAGGGTTAAAAGTGTTTAAGAAATGTGTGAGGGCCTGGACAAAATCTAAGAACTGTTATGGAGAAAACAAATAAGGCTAACTGATGGCCAAAGCTGAGGCACAAATTCACAGAAGGTACTGGAACAGTAAGTTGTGGACCAGGATTATCAATGCTGCAGGTGCATCTGGGCGGGGAAAATAAATGGGAGTTTATACACCAGTGTGACTTTTTAAAATGCATTTTCTCTTCATGACACATTTTTTTGACGATCTTCACATGTAGCCCTTATATGTAGGCCGTAAGCTTATAGTCCCTTTAAGCCTCATTTCCACTGTGCAACCGAAAGCATCGTAACCAACCGTCACAATTTTTCGTAAACTTTCTGTTAAGGTACCTGGCAAATCGTCACAGGTGAAAACGAGGAATTAGAGAGTCACCCATCCCGTTCACATAATGATTTTACACCAAAAATCCAACAGTTTTAACCACTACACGAAAAGGGGACAAGAGTGGAAAGCTGGAGAAGAGTTCACTTTAATTACTGTTTATAACAACAGTAAAAGTATGAAAGGTAATAGGCAAATGTTTTTCAACCAAGTTTATCATAAGCAGCAGTTTTTGGGGGGATATTTAGGTATAATCCCTCTGAGTGATTGTAGGCAGAAATACAGAGCTCTTTCTCATGAGCCCCACTTGAAGTGCACTTGTGGTCTGGTCTCTGTCAGCTGTCGGCGGTCCTCCTGCAGATCAGGCCTAGGTCGTGCCATCCCTTCTGCTACCTCAAGAGCAGCAGGTTTATAGACCTCTGGAGACTCGGTGCTTCAGCCCAGGCGCGCTGCTTCGTTTGGCAGACTTAATTGTGATTTGTGGAGTTAATGTCTTTGGGGTCAACTACATTCTCCATTCATTGACCTACTGCAGTCCGGGTTAAGGCTTTTCATTACCTCTGCATCGGTTGGATCATCTGTGACGTCAGTTTGAGTCTGATTTACAACGCGGAGTCTTTCCCGTCTTTAGGAGATGCTGCTCAGTAGGAGGTTCTCTGAATCGTTGATTGACAACACAAACTCTTGTGTTTTTCACATTAACTATGTAAAAACATTGGCGTTGCTCCTATGTTAACATCTGTGTCTTGTTTTACAGCCAGTCCTCAAATACTACAACATAATGGACTCACTATTAGCCAAGGGTTGCTAATAACAGGGAGTTAATTCTCGTGATTCCCATGAGTCCTTCAAATAAAAGGCTTATTATTGCAAACCTGCTGTCAGGCTCAATTCTCTTTACCCTACACCTCCATCTCACCCTTCCTCCCTCCGTCCTCTTTTTATTGGAGAAACAGACCTAGCTTTGTCTTTGTAATAATCACTCGGGCCTAAATCACATTTCCAAAGCTTGAAGGGCATGGCAACTTCCCCTTTGGGGTTTGATTTAAGTGGCACTTAGGCTCGCTACAGTAGCTAATCACGAGGATTTATAGAGTGCATCACCAAGGGGCCGAAGGACTAAGGAATGTTTGCTGGCACCCTGCTGCAGGTGTTGCAGACCTCTTTTCTTTCGTCCCGTCTTTCTTTTCCCTCTTCTATTATGACTGCTGATGGAAGGCAGCTGGAGGAC
>OMNM01033845.1:0-27099 GCA_900302745.1 Parablennius parvicornis | reverse complement strand
CGGGGCCGCAGCCCCTCATGGCCCAGCAGTTCAACCCTCCGCAGCCCATGATGGGCCTGATGGGCCACTCGCCCTTTCAGTTCACGCCCACTTCGTCTTCTCTGCCAGGGAGAAAGTGAGCAACCACTCAGAAATATAGTTACAGACGACACATATTTCTTCTATTTTCATTATTCCATGTTGTTTTGGCTGCGACACTAACAATACTCAACAATAGAAAAGAATGATTCTTAGTTTGTTCATTAACCTTTATTGTTTTTAGTTAATATGGTTAGATGATCAACATATACGTTTTGAGGCTGAAAAGAGTGTCACAGTTCTGTTTAAGGAAGAAAAAAAAACTTTTTTTGTACAAATGTGTTTTTGTATGACAGCGTTCTGTATGTGAGCTCATGCTTGTCCAAGTTTCCCCTTTAGGTGTCTTGAAGGTAGGTGCTGAAGTTCATTCTTCTTAAAAGTATAAGCTTGTTTCTCTTTTGTTTATTTGTATTTTTGAGCTGAGAAAGAACTGTGGTGAAGAATTACTTCAGTCGAACGTGATCGTATAGACGAGCTTCTCCTGATGTTTGTTGTTTGATCGCCGCTATGATTTGAAGTTGTAATGACTGAAAGCTAGTTCCTCATTAGTTTGATTTCATCTTTAATAAAGTGTTGTATGAAGATCTGTGTCATAGAAATTCATCTTCAAAAACCTTTGCTCATCAACAAAAAAAAAAACAACTTTATTCTCTGATTTGTAGTATTGTACCAGTGTTATTCACTTGCACGCTGCACAAGTCAAGTTGTACACAACAGAGCCGCCCTCACTGGCGTTTACAAAGAGGTCTTGTTGGAAATCGGCGCAGTGGAATGTGATCGGGAGCCTTCAGGCGGAGAAAGTGTTCGGCGCTGCTGCCATGCAATCGCAGACTGGAAATACAAGTTGAAGAGGTTTTGAGACGAATGCTGTGCTCGGAGCTCCGGAGTGCAGCTCAGTTTGCATATGCTCAAGTTATCAGTATCAACTTTTGCAGAATAACTTAAATACCAAGCTTCAATTTCAAAATGTTAGAGGTTAAGATTTTGCTAATCTGGATCTCAAATGGATTAACGTGTAACAGATGAAGGAAAAACAAAAAAAACAGAAGCACGAAACTTTAAATAATGTTAGAACTGCAAAATAGGCACATATGGCAGAAAATACACAGCTCTGATTTTACAGTAGATTTTTTTTTTTTTTTTTGTTCTTTACAAGATGAGAGGAAACAGCAGTTTTCAAACAATCATTCACTGTGCAGTCAAAGTGCACTCATCCATGAGAGAAAATCACAAAATAAAAACACCACATAAGTTGATTAGGAATCGCAAACAAAGATTAAATTTTGTCTTTTTGTTGTGCTGGATTGTGCAAGCGTTGTGTCCCATGTTTGCAGAGCATGCTGAGGTAAAGGTAAACAACTGATGATGGATTTTGAGGAGAAGACAAAGAAAAAGCAGACTAAATGAGCTAATAAGCACACATCTGTTGTAGATTCTTTTTCCTATGTAGCACTTGGTTCAAAGAAATGAGACGACAAATCTGCAACGACTTGGGAGGAAGCGGTTGCTGGTTTGTTCTGACGCAGCCCCATAACAGCAGACTACAATCTAGACACACGTGATTAGCGCAAAGCGTACACACATTACACTGACCCAGCATGAGTGCGATCGGGAGGAAAATGAAGAAAGCACAAAGGAAGAGAGGTGGCGAGTGAAGAGAGGCCCGAGTCTTGAGAGCAGAAAGTCCGTCTGGGTAATGTTTGAATGCTATAGGCTCCCCCACTTCTCCGGGGGAGGAAACTGTTCTAGACTACCGCTCTCGCTGTGCTCCTGCTCGCCCATGGTGAAGGTTAGTCTGTACTCCAGCTGCACCTTCTCCTGCAGGGGACGACAGGAGGATGGTTAACGTTTTCAATATGGTGGTGTCACGGTCAAAATCTGTTCTCAGTACTGTTAAATTAAAGCATGACTTCAATCTTAATATAGGTGTTGGATATGTAGAGTCTAATGGCTTCTTTTAAAGTCAAAGCAAGCCTGTCTCTGATATTTCATACTATAAAAGCATCCAGACCCGGCATTATCGAATATTATTAATATACTTATTTTGTTGTGAAAATACCATTTACATTGTAGTAAAAGGAGGACTAAGACGCCCTCTTTCAACTGCTTTAAAAATGAGTTTATACTCTTACTTGTCATCTCTAAAAATGTCAAGCACTGTTTCCAAAAAAATATACAAAGATACATCTCTTTCTCTTTTGATTTAATTTTAATGTAAAAAGCCCAGATTAATGTTTGTGATTGTTAACCTGTATTAGTTTATTTATGCACTTTTGACTGCTCTTGCAATACTGATTATTTGTTTATATGTTTTTTTCTATTATTCTCCTTGTGATGGATGATGGCGTGCTTAGCCACCACTAGTTTGAGAATGTTCTTGCTCAATTTGAAAAAAAAAAAAAGAAATCAGTATAAAAAGGAAAAAAAAGAAAGCAAGGCAGTCTTAGAGGTCATGTCCTAATTAACCTTTGCTAAGCCCCGCCCTCAAACACAAATTAACCAATAGCATTCGACTACCAGCCGCCTGGACTCTGACAAACATTCTCAGCTCTGTAGCATAAGACATGGCGACGGTTTCGTTGTTTTCTGGATTATTTAATTCATTTAAGATGTTCAAACGATGTGCCTGGTGCTCATGCAACAAAGAGAAGAGGTATCCCAAAAGGATAAACAACGAGGTTTACTTCATCCCATTTCCAAAACATCGACAAATGACTCCAGTGGATGAAGCTGTGTGGCAGGCCACACAAACTCAAGGCCACAACTAGAAACAAGTTCGTCTCCATTTATTCCAAAGTAATGAAATGTCTTGTATAATCTTAGTAATGTAGCTCACCTGAAGCTCAGTGGCTAAGTGCTAAATGCTAAGTGCTGCAGTTTCAAAAGACAGCTGCTATGTAAACATGCAGTCAGCTGTGACGGCTTGTCCAGGGTAGCAACAGTAACTAAGGGGGTTGGGGCTCAGCCAAAGGTCAATTGGAAGGTTGCAGGTTCGATTCCACATGTGTCCTTGAGAATTTGCCCCCATTCTTTCCTTCTCTGTACAGATTTTCCTGGAAGGATGAAAGGTCTCATTGAATTGAATTTCTTTAAAATTATGAAATGTGGTAGATTAATTAATTCAATCTGGAGTTGAACTTTCTTTGATTAGACGATATAGGTCACCATAGATGGCAACTGTAAAAATTATTTCACGAAACGACTGTTTGCCTCTCCTCAGCCTCAATCCTCCCATCCTGTCACCTTCATCATGTGCTCATCAAATCCTGAGTTACTGGGGGTCTATTTAACCAGCTGACTTCTAAGCCTGTAGCTATTAACATAAAGGAGTGATGAACTCGCCTGCACCAGAAGAGAAAAGAAAGGAGTGTTTACTTATAAGATGAATTGAAACAAGATGTATCTAGTTACATTCCAAACACAGATTTGTTCCTTTTTTCTTTTTTTTTTAAACTCAGAAGTTGTTATCTCTATCTTGACCCACCTTGTTTGGGTTTGCTAGGAGCATGATCTGTGTGACAGCGGCCGGAGGAAGGATGGGGTTAAAAGCTGGGAGCTCCGTTCCTGACGGCGGCTGCAGCTTCACTGCCATAGACTACATCAATAGATTTAAAAAACAAACAAAAATATAAAAAAATATTAATGGTAATTCAACGGTGACATCATTGAGTGGTTGAAGGTGAAGCTCTGGCCACGACTGCAGACCTTTGGGGCCGTCATCTGGAAGCTGATGCCGGTGACGGGGACGGGGGCCGAGGACAGCATGGAGATGATGACCACCAGCACGTCGGGTCGAGACGGAGGCGAGTCCCGGGCGAAGTGAAAGAGAACCCGCAGACTGTGTCCGTCGAACACGGTTACAGGTAAAAGACTACCTGGAGAAAGAGGAGACACAGGGCTGTTCTGTTCTGTTCTGTTCTGTTCGGGGAGGGTTTAAATCTCACTATTAAAACTGAAAAAGGAACATTTGTACCCAGACGTGCAAATCTTCCAGCAGCAAGAGGCCAGTTCAGTTAATTTACAATCTACTTACTGGGCTTAATGGATTCTAATGGTACGTAAACGTCAGTCAGGGTAACTTCTTCAGGAGCCGGCTCCGCAGGGGACATTTCCAGCAGTGCGGCTGCGGCAGCAAGAGGCTGAGAGTTCATGAGAGGGGCGGGAGGTTCCGAGGGAAAAGGCAGGATTGCGTGTGGAGTGATGTTGGTGCCCGACTTGCTCTGGAGGTCCCTCAGAGTTGGTTTGGATTGCTGTTTGTCCCTGAAAGAGCAAAACCTCGTACTTTAGACCGCTCTCAAGCTGCGGCACTTTTGGTTATGTGGCGTGTTTCTTAAATGATGCTCCGTACCATTTGACCTGCAGGCCCTCCGGAGGCAGCGACTGCTGCAGCAGCGTTTTTCCCAGCAGGTCCAGCTCATCCAGGGCCGAGTTCCCCGGGGTGGAGCCAGACGAGAGGGGCTGAGGGTGCGAGGGCGGGTCTGGACTCAGGAGGAGACTGGGAGCAGCTGGGATGTCTGTGTCGATGCTGTCGGAGGACTGGAAGCAGAAAGTCCAAGTAAGTTCGGGAAAAAAAGTGCTGTCGTGAGCAGGTCATTCAGAAATGTTTGCTGAAGCGAGTTGCACTCACCTGGAAGGAGTCCCACGCTGTGGAGTCCTCAGGCTGTGAGGTCGGGTTGGATGTGTGTGTTCCTTCACTGAGACCTGCGTGACACGCAAAGACGACGGACGTTTCGAGTAATCAAGATATATTCATCATACAGTGGTCGGAAAGCAAAAAAAAAAAAAGCTGATGTGTAACACAAACCAAGAGACATTAGTTCGTCGTCAAGGAGACTGATGCCCATCTCTTGCGAGGGGGCGTTGAGGCTGTCCGTCGGAGTGGGGAACTCCGGGAACGACGGTGGCGACTGGGGCGACGTGTCCAGTCCCGTCAGGTCTAGCAGTGCGGTCCCGCCTCCTGTGAGACATCCATTCATTAGAGCTCACTGCGAGGTGCTCAAAAGTTCTCTATTTCACGCTTTAAAATGTACCAGCGGGTCTGAGCATGGACCCACCGATTTGTTTCTGCAGGCTTGACGTGTTGTTTCCGTTGATGATCTCTCCCTTCACCTGCTGCTTGTACAGGTTGATGACGTGAGTGAGGCTGTCGTTGGCCTGAAGGATCTCCGCTGTGAAGTGTGCAAAGAAGATGCTAATTTTTTTAAATACAAAACATCTCCACAAATAAATTGACACTATTTGATCAGTGATTCTCTCCGAACATTTAATAGTGTGTTAAAAGTTGCAAAAAGAGAACCTTGACTTTGAATAAGAACCAAACTTATGTCTCACATCAAATCTAAAAACACCAACAAAAAGGGTACGACGTGGTGAATGTGGTGTAGTTTGAGATCAGATTGGGCCTGTGGCGCCAAGTGTGTGTGTTCTTCTTGTGCATGTTTGGGTCTAGAATTAAACACTTAAGATTTGGTAAATAAAAGACTACCACCTCACTGTCTAATCTCCACTGTCATGGGACCTCGTGTTGGATAAAGCGAGACAGAAGATAGATGGACCGGGGAGGAGTGCTCACCCAGGGCCTCGTCGTTGTCCTCCGTGTCACTTGCCAGTCTGAACAGTGTTGGCCTCATTTTCTCACAGCGCTGATACAGATCCTGACAGGCGCAAAACTCCCAAGTTGAACAAGTGTTTCTCATTCAAATAGGAAAAAATAAAATACATAAAGAAGTCCGTCTCACCTGTATCAGCTCAGCGTTGCTCTGGTTGGGGGCCGTGCTGTCGTAGTCCTGCAGGAGCTGAGTCAGCAGGGAGACGCTCTCCTTCACCTCCTGAATGGCGTTCACCCGCTTTGACACCTTTTCAGCTCGTCTCTGGTCCTGAACCGGAGGGCAAACGCAGTGCACATAAAATGCGATATTAATCCGAGGGAACAAAGTGCAGAGACACACAATTGAAGCACAGCACCACAGCCAGAGGCAGAACTGTGGAAGAGGCCAGTGAAAAGTGCCCGGATGAGACTTATCAACGAGTGGGAATGGAATGAACATGTACAACAAAATAAAAACAAGAATAAAAGGAGGTTTTACCTCTTGGACCATTTCCTTGATAAGCTTGTTGGCGGCTTTCAGGTCTTCAGGGTGTGAACTATTCAGCAGCCGAGACAACATCTGACGGAGATCACACGGACGTGAAAAAAAAAAGGATCAGGCTTCGTTAACACGAGCATGGCCAAAACAAAGTATTCACAGTGGATAAGACTGGCTTTTTATCAGGTTAAACTCTGTAAACCTGAGGTTTATTTGCTTGAATCAAGGAAATCAACTGACTTCTATTCTAAAACAGGTTTTGCACTGATTGCACACAAATTCTTGATTGATCAAGATGGAAAATCCTGTAAAATAAGACCACTGTGGTATAAGATGTCTTTGGAAAAAGTTTTTACTGACAAAAAAAAAAAAAGGCACAGGAATAAAATGACAGTGGACCTCCAAAATGATGCCATTATTAAAATATGATTTAATTCCTCTTGTGACAACACATTCAAAGAAACGTGAATATGTTTGTCTCTTAAATGTCCCTCAGCACAGTATCATGACATGACTCATTAACTTCTTACTTTTGACTTCTCCTCATCTTCAAAAATGGCGTTCTTGGGTCTGGGGGGAGGAAGGTTCAGTAGTTTGTCAGGCGGGAGCTCCGGGTCTTGTTTAATAATACCTGGTTTATAAGCAGAGAACAGGAAAATGACATTAAAGTGTGTATGTGGGAAAACACAACAAAAAACATGAGGAAGCAGTGCTTTTGTTACTTCCTGATATCTGAAACAAACTTCTTGACAATCATGAAACCACAGACCGAGCCACCGACTGACTGTCACCTTGTTTCTTCAACATCTGATAAGCGTCTGAGATCTTGGCCTCGTCGGGTAACCCTAACGTCCAGCTGTAGATCAACTCCAAAACCTTCTTCTTTACTGGCTCGGGGGACCGCGAACCCAGGTACTGCGTCAGAGGATGAGGAGTGAGTTAACCAGAGAGACAATGTAAGAAAACAGACCGATAGCGATACACGATGAAACCCCTCACCTTCGGAGAGACCACTTTGATGAGTTCATTAAGAAAACGGAACTTTCCCACTTCGCTGTGAAACCTTTTCCCGCAGTTTTTCATACATGTCTCCAGAACCTGCCGTTAAACAGAGACAAGAAACCGATTCAGGACGACAGACTTCGTGTTGAGTTGTTTTTTTTTTTTAGAATGGATCAGATTTTCCTTTGTTTTGTACATTTTCTTTATTTTTATTTTTTTTTCTTGTATCAGAATATTGGTTTGGAGGAGGCACAGGGGGGCAGTAGTAAGCTGATCATGGCAAGTGTGTCACCTGGTGTGCAGGAAGAGCAAGAGAACCTCATTACAGGAGGATCAGCAGCAGGTGTGAGACACTGCTGGAGAGAGGAGCCAAGCTGTTTGCTTCAGTGTGTAGACGCCTTCAGGTGAGAGTTTGATTGATCGTTTTGACATTTTACAGCAAAAGCCTAAGATTTATGGTGATGTAGTTCAATTTGTAAGCTTGAGGTTTAATTCAACATGTAGATTGTGCACATTGTTTATATTATTTCTTCACGTTTGAAGGTGTATTAGCAGGTTTTGCTTTAAGATAAAAAAAGAGCCTGGTTTGGTGGTGGAGGAAATGTTGGTTTTGATCTTTTGGAAATGAGACGGAGTTCCTGAGTTAGTTAAATAAATTAGTGTTTGTTTCTCATTTTAAGGTTTACAACGACGCACTCATCACTTAACAAAATAAAGGACAAAATAAAAAATGAGTGAATTTGTCCAGCATCCTCCTTTCCCGACCCAACTGATTCGAGTTCAACACAGATATTGAAGAAAACAAACAAGAAGAACTCTGCGTTGACACGTGAGCTCACCATAAGTGCCTGCATGGCCTCCCACTCCTGTGGGGACTGGATCTTGTGAGCCAGGAGCCTGGTGGCCAGCTGAGGTCTGGAACATGTCAACAAACAAGCTGAACTTCCACATAAAGAGGATCTGCTGCTGAAAATGTCATGTTCAATCACTTTACTACCAACAGCTTCGTGTTTCTTGTTCAATGTGACTTGTATTCTCCATTAAAAATCATCAATGGCTGCATGGAGTTGATTAGCTTTGAGTTGATTTTAGATTTATTACAGGAAAAATAGATTTAATGTTTCTGCAGCCGGGATGTCCAGAGCTTAAACTTGAATCATAACAAGAACACCATAAATTATGCAGCGGAGCATGAACGGCGTTTCAGCCCCGGGGGCTCGTCTCTTACCCCTCCAGTTCATTGTTGAGCTGGTCACAAAAGGCGTGGATGCTGTTCCAGTCAGTGTCCCTGTTCAGTGGATTTGTGGCCTTGTCTGAAACGATAGCGGGTACGATGTCACTACAACATAAGTCACTTTGGTGTTTCCTAAATTCAACCAATATTGTTTATCTAGATAGAAAAATGTTTATGGAGCCTTTGTATTTGTTCTTGTGTCAACTAATCGCAAAATGTGATTTTATTTGAAATCACATATACAGATAAACACAATGGCCTTAGTGCAGCTAGAAAACTTTAATAACTAGTCGAATCTAATTCAAAATCAATAACCTCGACCAGATTATGAACAGACTCAAACATTTGGTATAAATTCTGAAGGAAATTCCTACAGATGTGCTTTAATTCAGTCATATTCTCTGGATTTCTGCTGTACAAATGTTCTTTTCAAAGTTTTCAAGATATCTATTGGATTTAGATGTGGGTCATGTTATTGTGCTGGGGCCACTGTGCTGTAGATTTACTGTTTTATCAGTTTTGCATCCAGTAGCTACAGTGTCAAGGCCAACCACAACCCCGTCTTGTACAAAGCAACATTTTCTCAAAAGGTCTCTTTTTGAGAATTGGTTGTTTAACCAAATAAGTCTTGCATTAAAAAGACTGATCGAAAGATAATAGAATATTTTGGTTCTGTGACATTAGAAGTACATTGTTTAGTTTGAATGCCGATCAGATGAGATTTAGAGGCAACATCAACAAGGAAAAATAACATGAGGGTTTGCATATTTTTTCAATGCCTTGTGGTGTTTGACTACATTGCTCGGTTGTCGGTTTCCTGATGTAACGAGTTGATTTCGCAATTTCGTTCATCAGGGGTCAAACACGGTGATCATATCTTGTTTTGTAACAGAAGGTAATAAAACACTTAATCGACACAGTTCCAGTAGAGCAACCAGCTTTCCGCTGCTGTTTTTCATGGAGACGTTTCTTCTTTTCAGGAGAGGCAGAAGGAGTTGGAAGTGAAATCATGCGGTCATTCCTCCTCCTTAAGACAACACTGCCGATGATGATAAACTAATTATAGCTGATGAATGAAAACATAAAGGATCCTTTATGAACAGAAACCTTAGCATGCAATGAAAAGCTTGTGGAGTAAAATAAAAACCATTAAGGGGGACTCTCAACCCAGAATGCTGTAGTGTGTGCACACACACACACACACACACACGGAATGTGCTAACTGGCCAAACGTCAGCTAGCGTGATGTCGCACAGTGTCACAGCCACTTCTCGATCTTTCTACAGAGGTCACTACTTCGCCGCAGATATAATCGGCTCTATTGTAGATTACAGGTGCGACGCTCTGATCGGATAGCAGGAAGCCCCCGAGCCCGTGCTGCTGCAGCTCCGTCCGGCTGCGTGTTGACAGCTGGCAGCCGCAGCTCCGGAGCTAGTGTTAGCATCCTGGATGTAACGGCGAGGGTCCGATTCCTCCTCTTGTCAGCTCATCCGCGACACCCCGCGGGTCGTAATGTGATCAGCACCAGGTTCCGCTAAGAATAAAAACACAGAGGGGAAGAAACAAGTTTGAGACACTCACTGATCCGAGACTCCAAACTCTCCGCATCGGGCGGCGCAGCCATCACTGCGAGATTTATGAGGCGCTGGAAAGTATCGCGAGAGTACAAGGGGCGAGAGGAGAGAGGTGGGCATAGAACTAGATTATATAGGAAAAAATATGTTTTAATTATAATTTAAAAAAGTGTATTTAAGGAATATTTATCACGTAAATATGCTATTTGCAAACAATATGAACTTTCAAATGCACTAATAAGCAAAATATATAACCAGGTTTTGGGAAAGCTGTATGTTAGTAAATCTATTAGTTATATTTCTATGTACAAAGGTATTATCAAGTTAACAAACGAGACTATACAGGATACTGTGCTACTGCAAAATAAAATCAATGTAATGAAGGTAATTTTCCCAAGAGTGCCTTCCTGCGAACAAGGGCGCTGCCATTTATCTCTCGACAGGCAATCTTTATATATGAAGTAGTCCTCTTTGTGCGTTTCTGTGTTTTTTCAGTGTGAAATAGCCACTGGATTTAAAAAAAAAACAATTACGATAAAGATTCAGTTTTATAGACAATATAAAGTTGCTAAAAGTATGTTAATTGACTGGTTATGTACCTATATGAAAGGTGTTTTAAAACCCGCTGACGACTTCACGGTGACTAACTACACGAAAAGATTACATGACTTCCTGTACAGAGATGCAGCACTAAGAGAAGACTTACTTTGTATATTAATAACTTTGTGTTTGTGCTTTTCCTTTATTTGTTTGTAATGTTTCATATAAATTAATAAAAAAAAATTAAAAAAAGATTAAAAAAACGAAGATTTAACTTCTGTATAAAGCTCACGTGACTTCCAGTGTCGAGAGAGAAATGGCGGCGCTCCTTGTTCGCAGATTGGTACCTCGTTTATGAAAACAAAGTTTTATTGAAATAATGTGAATATATTTTTATATGGTAGTAATAAAAAAGTTAATGATGATAGCTCTTTTGTTTCGTCTGTATTTGACAGGAAGTTGTTTATTTACAACCAATTTACTGTCAGCGGATACATTTACCAAACCAATAAATGAAACTGAAGCATGATAACTGACTGTTTACACAACTATTTCATAGTTGAAATAAATGTCTTCACTCATGACAATAATGAACATTTATTTCTTTATTTTGCATTTGCTCAAACCAGTGTTGCAAGTTATAGCAAATGGCTACATGAACCAGAGGAAAACAGATTTCAAAAAATGCAAATATATTGATGGGTTGTGGTTGAAATTCTCTCTGTCACGTGGCGGCGAGGGGGAAAAAACCGTCTGCCAAGTCTGCAACGGAGAAATAAAGTCGTAACCAGAAACCTTTCCATCCTAATTATAGCGGAGCTGCGGCTCTGTGTCTCCCTCCGGTGGCAGCTATTGCACATTTCACCGAGGAGCACAACAAGGAGCAGCACGCTGGCAAGTAGCGGGATTTGCTTTATTTAATTTTTTAAAGTCTTTCTTTTGTGAAAATGGACTGAAGTGTTGCAGCCCTGCAAATATTTTAATGCGACGTGTCCTCTGTGAAGAGCCCGGTGGTGTTTAGAGTGGGTAAGAAGCTTTGTGGTTCACCTGTCGAGAGGACTAGACTTTGTCTTGCAACACTGAAACGATGCACTGTTTTCATGCAGCGGGTACCTTTTATTTTTAGATGACAATACAGCCTAGAAAGGAGGGGGGGGACCAAACCACCCTCCTTCCTGCTGCCTCACCAAGTCGATGCGCAACAAGTTTTGGTAGCGCAAAAGTGGTTGAAGATCTTTGTTTCCTGTTTCCTCCACAAAAACAAACGTGCCCACCTTGACTTGACATTTCAATCATAAACTACCATGTTCACCCAGCCTGCAAGTCGAGCTTCAATCAGAAAAAGGTTTCATAGAAGGTGTGGAGTGGAGATAAAGGATCTGTCAACTTCATTCAGGGATGGGCTGGTGTTTTGTGCCATCATCCACAAACACCGACCTTACCTCATGTGAGTAGATGGTAAGTGCATGGCATGAGCAAGTGTCTTTTATCTGTTGTTGTGATCCTGGTCTGAGATGTGTCAGTGTCTCCACGTTGATCAACGTGTTGTTTAATCTGGACCTGTTCCTTGCCCGGAAGACTAATCTGGTGTCCCGTGCTTAATCTATCTGTCTCACCGCCTTAAGCTTTCCTCGTCCAGTTTAATGAGATCAGCTTGTTTGTTTTGATCCTTAAGGTCCAACCACAGACGTAAAAAAAAAAAAAAAAAAAAAATCAATTAATGTCTTCTGCAAAATGTTGCCACATTTGAAGTTAACTGTAGTGACTCTGACTCCTCCATCGTTTTCTCTGTGATGGACTGGCGTTTTGTCCAGGGTCTGCCTTCATCTTTAATCCTTTAGTTAAGTCAACCGAGATCAGCTCCAGTACGCCGCACACCTAAGTAATTCTTTCTTTTTATGTTTATGATTTTGATCATGAATAAGCTGAGCTGTTCATTATCTTCCAGAAATTTCAGATCTTTCCAAAGACAATGGTTATGAAAATAACAAACTGGTGAGTTGATGCTGTTTGCTTGAGCTTGACTGAAAACATTTCTTGCAACAACAGCGACGGACATTTGATTTGAATGTTGTTGTTTTTCTGTAGGCATTTGAGGTCACAGAAACAAAACTGGAGATCCCCGCACTGCTGTATCCAAGTGACATGCTTTCCTCTAAAGGGTCTGATTGTTTAGGTGTCATCAGCTACCTCTCTCTGTACCACGACTTCTTCAATTGGAAAAACCTCTGGTGAGTCCAGATCAACTTTTCTGGTCAATAATTGTAGACAGAACAGAAAGGAGCAGTGAGAGACGCGAGCCTGAGGCGGTTTGATCATGGGTGTAGGAGCGATTATAGTTTTGTAGAGAAGAGGATTCTGAGGATGGAGGTAGGCCAGTGAAAGAGGACGTGCAGGCCTTCAATTCGGGAAGGAGGAGACAGAGGGTACTGGAAGAAGATGATCGACTGGCTAAGGATATGAGAATGTTTAAGTATTATGGAATTACAGCTGCAGTTTTTTTACAGACTCTATAACATAAATAAATTTAGGCCACTGTGGATGTTTGCTTCAAGTTGCATTTTTTAGACACTTACTTAGTGATATAGATGTGGAATAGATGGTGCACTGTTTGCCTTCACTGATAAGATCATGTGAAAGCCGTTATTAGATAGTCCACACCCCTATTCATAGGAAGAGCAGTGCATTTTATTCTGGTCTTTCTTTCTTTCTTTGACACCTTTTCAGCGAGTCCTGCCAAACTGTGGTCGTCTCATGCCGCAATCTCAAACAACCTGACTCTGAGCAAAACCTCTGATGGTCTCACCCATCAGAAGGTAAACGCTCCCAGTCGGGTCTCGTAGGGTAGTTCGTTTCAGTCGGCTCACTCGCTGGTTTCTCTTCTTCTTTCAGAGCTTGAGTGATCTGGAGCCGGGCAAGGAGAATCGATTTCTCAACACGAAGCCTCGGATGGTGTGTCATTTTTGCTTCAAGCCCGTCCATCTGATGCAGAGACACTTGGTTGACGGAAAGGTTTTCCATTGCAGCTGCTTCAAGTACTGATGGTTTAACCATTTCTGGTCATGTTTGCAAAACTTTTTTTTTTGTTATTACAGACTGAAGATTGTTAATTGCTTATCAAAGTTTGGGTTCAGGCGGTATTTTGACTTATTTCAACATCCTCAATAGTGTTAATAATGTTCTCACAGTGACACATTTCTGTCTTTCACTTGTAAATTGTGCTGCAGCAGTCTCTTACCAGACTCCTACTCTCGGGGAAGTGACCCCGGCTCGCTGATCAGCAGCCACCACATCACAGCCAGCAGGAGCACTCGCGTCGACCTCAATCGGGAAACTGCACCTCCAAATATGGACGAAGCAAGTTCTTATTCTCTGAGTGGATTGGCCATCAGCAGTGTTCCTCATTATGCTAAGATAACAGAGTCACAGGACAGACCGGTTTCTGGAACAGCCAGAGCAGTAACGCAGGAGAGCAGGGGCGTGAACAGAAGCTCGTCTATTGGACCTCCACATCTTCCTCAGCACAGTGTTAAAGACAGGACAGTCAGGGAGGCTGGAAACGACGGCAAAGCACTGCAGGACTCGACAGAGACGTCAAACCTTCGTTCTGCACAAGCAGAAGAAAGTCGTCGTCCTGTTCCGACACCCAGACGGTCGATTAACTCGGCGGTCCCTGTTCCTGCAGCCCGGATCAAAACATCCCAGACGATAAACAGCTGTCCACCTCCAGGTAAATTTATACTAACAAATACCATTTCTATTTTCTTTCTGTATCATCCTCTGTCTTTTTAGACAGTGAATAGAAACATTTTTGTTTGATTTTGTTGTGTCTAATTTTTCATGCAGGTAGTTCCACAATGCAAAATAAATCCCCGCCCGGTTCTTCTCACATGTAAGTGGACAGAACCCGCACGTTCCATGTTTTCATGGGCTCGCTTTCCTTTTTATTCTCTTCATTGTTATCTGTCGCAAAGACTTTCATTTCACACATCTCTCTTTTCCGCTTTTCAACACTCATTTGGAGAATTTTAGTGTGCTCCAAAAATGTTATACTCCATGAATACACTTCAGTAGAACAATACAGTCATGATATACTCAAATGAGCATTTTATATTATTTAAACTGTATCATGAATGAAAACGTCAAGTCAACTATATTTCTATAGCACATTTATAAAAAACCAAGGTCGACGAAAGTCCTTCATACTTCAGAGTAGAAAAACAAAGTAAAATCATTAAAACCAAAATCAATTTGTCTTTAACACTGTGAAAACCTCTAAAAAGCTCTTTTACCTCCAATAGCAGCAAACAGACCACCACGTGCCCAAAAGTCAAATCCAGCCACCCCTGGATGGCCATTGTGCATCCTGGACCCTGGACACAGCTGCCTCCAGCTCCTCCTCCTATCAAACCAGCTCGGTCCAAAACTGTCGCCAAGAAGCAGACGCCATGGAACCACTCCAAACTCTCTCATCCCAATCCTTTTGAAGAGGAGGAAGAGGAAGAGAAAGAGGAAGCTACTGCTAAATTGGAGTGTGCAACCCAAACGGATCCCTCGGTGTCGACTGGCGTCGAAGAGAAAGTCGAGAAACTGGACACTGTCATTTATGCAACCGTCAACAAGAATCGTTTCAATCCTTTTAATGAATATGAAGGGAATGAAGTGAAGCCACACAGTAAACCAAAGTTACCAAAGAGGCCAGTTTTCTCTGAGGCTGCCGGAGTAGCGGCTGGAAGCAGCAGTGAAGCAGATTTGTTTGACACGGCTGAAGCAGCAGAACCAATTTACTCCACATTGAACATAGCGCAAAGTGACATTTTACCCCGAAGTGTTTCTGTTCCAGCTTTCACCTCCGACTACTCTCCTTCTGTTTGTCTGACATCATATCAAAGTAAGGTATGAACCGAGATCAGTACTTTATACGAAAAAGTAAACAAATGTGAAGGCTTTTCTGTATCGACAGGTCAGCCTTGTATCGGCTCATTTACAAGTTTACATTTATGTTTTGTTTTTGTTTTTCTCCATTTTTAGCAAGTCTGCAAAGAAAATCCTTTCGATCGGGAATCTGGAATGACCAAGTCCAAGACGGTCCAGGAACTGTCTTCCAGTCGAGGCACTGCCCCGGGCCATGGCTTTCCACTCATCAAGAGGAAGGTTAGACTTTAATCTGTTTAACTCAATGTGTGTTATTATGACACTCAAATCAAGATGAACCTCTTTCTACTAATGTTTCAGGGCTGCACGGTGACATAGTGGTCAGCACTTCTGCATCACAGTGAGATATCCCCTGTTTGAATCCAGTTTAGGGTTTTTGTGTGTGGAAATTGCATGTTCTCTTCATCTCAAATTGGATTTACATTGAAATGTTTTGTATTTTAAAGTACACTTAAATTTGGTAAAGTGGCTTAAATGTTGGACAGATGGATTCATGTCACCTGAAAGATCCATCCCTCCACCGTCTACACCCGACTTGTCCGAGTTAGAATCATTGTCAGCCTAAAAATAAAAAGCTTAAGTTCATCATTAATGTAGAGATTTGTGCCACGACTGATTACATCCTGTTCATTCGCCCAGCTTGACATTATGAGGGTCAGTCACTTCTAGGTTTTCTACAATTTAAGCACATGACACTGTATAGTGATGACTCACAGCATTACATTGCTATGTTGTTCATGATTTATAGCTTTTTCAGATATTATATTATTTACAAACCTGACTCCATCACTGACGGTGAAGCTGTGAGAGAAACTGAAAATATAATTGGAAAACCTCATGGCAGCCTTTGATCCTGAATATAGTCTCAAACCATTTTTCTTTTTAGAGACATTTCAAGTTCAACCGCTTCTCTGTCTTTCTGCATCTGTCCAAACAATCACTATACAAATGTTCATTTCCTCTTACAAACTATATCTTCTACATTTGCTTTAACACTTATCTGCACGAGAGCCAGCTAAGACTGAACCTGATCCCTGATTACATCCAGCTGAAAAAGTCTACTGGCTGCCTGCCGACTTCCATTGATTTAGAACCCGTTCATTCATTCAGCGCTCAAACGCGACTTACTCTTGTTTAATCTTATTAGGATTTTCTTTTTCTCCTCTGAACCCTGAAGAATCTTTAGGCTTTTTTGGTGTTGGCTTTCGGTTTTACCCAAATTCTTAAGGGAAATCCTGGAAAAATACACATCACACAATGTTCACGTGAGCTATCGCTTAAAAAAAAAAAAAAAATCCTGTTTGATTTTATACTCAATCCGTCTTCATGTGTTCTCTAACAGGTACAGACAGACCAGAATGTGTCTATCAAGGACCTGGAAGTGCAGATGAGAGAGTTGAATAAACGTTCGGAGGCACTCGAGCAGAGAGGACTGGAGCTGGAGAGAAATCTGAGAGACTGCAAGAACGGTAAAACCCATTAGTTCCACATCAAGTGAAAATCAATCCGTGTGAATTTAATGTGCACTCATTCATTTTGCATGAAGAGCAACAGTAGGAAATTACTTTATTTCAATTTAAGCAAGTTCTATAAAGGCTGTCGTGATGGAATAAATAATTAAGAAACATGGATTGAAAACAATGAAGCCTTTTGTCATGTAAAAGACAAACCCCAACTTAATTGTGTAAAATTTGTACAACTGACATTGACACCGGGGATATTTTCGAGTAGGATTGCACAATATACCACAAAATGTGTCTTGAAGTTAACATGAGCAACATATATATTACAAAAGACTCAATCAACTGCAATAATGAATATTTCCATGCTGTGCAAATTCAAAATGACAATATATTAAATATTGAAGAAAAGTGCTATAAATTGTGATTGTTTTCTGCAGAAATTGTTCCATTAACCATTTAGAAAATTCAGTTGACGGTGCATAATATTTCATACCTGTTGGCCACAGAGGAGAAATGTAAAATGAGGGTAAATTACCCAAAAACAATAAAGACACCAAACTGAAACTTTGCAGGGCTGATGGAAGAAACAAGGAAGGAAACACCACCGCTTTAAATGAGGTCAAAAAGAAAGAGCACTGTTGAGTTGATGAAGTTGTTGTGTTCTGTTCCTCCACATAAGTCTTTTTGATTTATCGCAGATCATATCATTATTGTAATACTCAACAACAGTATTGCCTGTCACATGTCCAATATCATCCCGCTAAAATAACCAAATGTATTAGAACACAAGATATAAGTGCTGTTATTTGTGTCCCTATGTGCTGTTTTTGTGGTTGTGTTCTTATTGGTGAAGGTAAGTCAATAATAAACATGCAAACGTGTATTGAGTCATTGCTCATGACTCTTGACTGACTTGTTTGCCTTCTGAGTTTTTGATGTTCAACAAATGGAAACTTGACCCACTTGTGACGTCTGTAAGGGTGTAGATCGGTGTTGTCTAATCTTTGTCCTGGAGGGTCATGACCCTGCATGGTTTAGATTCCTCCTCACTCCAACAGGCCTGGGAAACAGCTCTACATCATTTAAAGCAGGCTAGAAATAAATGAGATGCTTCCTGAATGTAACAGAATGGCTCTTTGTTGTTCCTCAATCTTCCAGACAAAATGGTACACGATTGGAAGAGAGTTTTTAATAAAATACTTTGAATCATTTTCATGATATAAGGGAAAGCGGTTGGTAACTTCTGTTGTATAATCAAAAACAATGAATTACCCAATCAATAAATACCACGACATTTGTGAACTTAAAGTACAAAATGATGCATAAATAGACTAAACTGATGTCTTCTGCTTTCAGACAAAGAGGAGGAGCAGATGCTGACTGAGTGGTTCTCTGTATACCACCAGCGTCACGTTCTTTCCCGTAGAGATACCGAGCTGGTTTATCAGTGAGTCCACCCCAAAGAGGTTTCACACGAATAATACAACATTTCCACTGCTGTGGATTTTTTTTGCCCCTAACATTTTGTCATTTGTGTGTATTTTTCCAGAATGAAGCAACAAAAGTTGGAGGACAAACAGACAGATGTGGAGTATGAGCTCCGGTGTCTCCTGAACAAACCAGGTCTGTATAGTGGCGTATCATTTAGTTACCAGAATTATTTTAATATCAGTTTTGATATTTATCTCAGTAACTGTCGAAATCATAGTCACTCCTGCAATCTGTCACAAACTATTTTCTATGTTGTCCTGCTAATTTAAAACAAAAAACCCCTGCTTCCAATTCATCATGTCCTGCGTTAAAGCTTTTCTAACGGTAGCAGACTTAGTTGCCACAGTGCTGTGGATCAGTGTTTGAAATTCTATTGTGGCAGGAAGTGTATTCATTGTCTCATCTTCAATGTGTCGCAAGGACTTCCTGTGGCAAACACTGTCAAAGGAAGCTATCAGATAGGTATCATTATAGAAGATTAGTCAGGCTGTCCTCTGAGTTTATACCAGTAACAGTAACCAGTGTCCTCTTATTGAGGTCTTTCTGTCCTGTCATTTTGGCTGTGCAGCACTTTCTGTCGCACTTTTGCATTAAGAGTTCCACCTAAATAAAGCTAAAATTCCTCAGCCTGGATTATTGTGTTTTATTTGCTCAGAGAGCGAATGGACTCGGAAGGATCGAGATCGAGAACAGCAGCTGATGGATGAGCTGGTCGCCATCATTGACCAGAGGAATCAGATCATCAGCTGCTTGGAACAAGACAGGCAGAGGTATACAGACAGGAAACAATAACTAATATTTTCACTTTTAGAGGATTATATATAATGAATTCTTCATTTGTTTGATCAGGGAAAGAACAGAAGATTTGCATTTGAAAGAAAAAATGAAGGACAAAGGTGCGAAATAAATGTTTTTCACAAAATGCTTGTTTGTATTGATATGCATCAGATTTGCATTTTAATTCTCCTCATGACAATTTGTTGTTTTTTTTGCATTTAATTGTGTCATTTCTCTTCAGACTTTCAGAAAGAAAAACTAAAGGAACTGAAGAAGTCAAAAGGAAAGCTCAATCCAACCAAACTGTTGAAACGGTTGACTCACATATAAGAAAGCCACAAAAAGAGCAGAAGAAATGTTTTTAATGAAAAAAAAACTCACAGGGAAACACAAACTGCGCCGATATTACAGAAGTCGGACACGGTTATAATAATGAATGATAAATGAAGTTGTAACTAGTCCAATCTATAAGCACAGCTTGGTCTCATGTACAATGTTTGTATGCAAAGTCATAAGGATCATCAATGTTGATTTGTTTCTGTATTGATCCTTTCTGCTTTACACAATTACCTTTTTAACTTTTTATTACAAACTTGTATATTTGATTTTTTGTTTGTTTTTGTTTTTTCTTTTTTGAATATGCTCCCTCTGGAGAAAAACTGTACGGACTGATTAAAACAGTGGCCATTTCGAACTGTTTATGAGAGGCTGGTTATTACTGAGAGTCAGACGAGGTAAATAAATACGTTTTATGATTGTTTTGGATTCGTATGTGCTTTAGTGCATCATTTTAAGTCCTTTGTCAGTTTAACTTGTTTTGTTCTCGCATTATTTCAAATAAAAAATATTGCCTTTGGGTAATAATAGTTTGAATTTAGTTGACAGTTCCATAATCACCATCTTACTATTTGTAGTACTATTTACCTTTTACATGTTAGAAAAAGCATCTCTGATACCATGTGAATAGACTGGTCTAGTTAGGAAAGAAGATAGTTTATTGTTTTGATCTTTTTATGATTCCCTAACAGGTACATATCACAGTTTGTTACAGTTATGATTCTTGACATCTATTACAAGAATTGTATCCACATAATAACATAGGGATTACCAGTTTAACCTGCTCGTGCAGGTCTGACTTTCTACTGAGGGCATTTAGAAACTTCTGATAATCTGATACCAACCAACTATAGGTTATTGTGAGTCTATGATAGTTGCTAACTTTGATCATTCATTTTCAGCTGGTAGTTATTTGAGGTATGGTTGCGTAGTTCCAGTGAAAATCTGAGACTTCAAGAAGACTTAACATTCTTGCTGATTTGACTTTTAAAAATTGGTGGATAGTAAACGTCTATTGTTTTGAATTTTTTTTTTGAAAAGAAACCTTTACATTTATTGAATAATCACGTATAACGTAAGTGACTGTATGATTTTAATAGTTTTACTGTCCTTAGGTAATCATTGTTACACATTATCTTCCAGTTACAGTGTTGTTGAAAGCGGAACCAAAACATTCGTTCCTATCCCGT
This sequence comes from Parablennius parvicornis, assembly GCA_900302745.1. Classification (NCBI taxonomy): domain Eukaryota; kingdom Metazoa; phylum Chordata; class Actinopteri; order Blenniiformes; family Blenniidae; genus Parablennius; species Parablennius parvicornis. The sequence goes on along the minus strand of OMNM01033845.1, from coordinate 6,393 downwards.
CGCCGGTGGAATGTTTTCCCAGCGTGCAAACTTACCGGAAGTCAAACTGTAGGTCCGCTCGTGTGGTTCATGTTGACAAAAAAAAGTGTTTCAAGTAAACACTGAATATAAAAATCTAATCAAGGATATACGCCAATTTAGGAATCCATCATGTCCGACAACGAAGATAAGTAAGTATCGACGGCCTTTGTATTTTTGAATAAAGTGTTTATTTGCGGTAAGATTAAATATGCTAATGCTAAAGCTAATGAAGGTTTAGAATAACACGTTAGTTCTAAATTTATCTGAATGTTTGGTCTTTGATTACACTCTCTTTCTCTTTGTAGCTTCGACGATGGATATTTTGATGATGGCGAGGAGGATGAAGGATTAGATGATCTGGAAAACGTGGAGGATGTAAGTCCATCCCTCAGTCCTTGAATGATCGATTATAAAATGTGATATTGGAGAAGAGACAGGATTGAATGAGTTATTCTTAATTTGATCTATTTTCAGACATGTTAAACTACATATAAGTGTATTTCTATGTGTATGTATTCAAGTGTATATGTCTTGATAGGTGAGTGTCGATTGGATATAGATGTATTTAATATGTGGAAATGTAAATTAATAAAAAAGATTTGTCTATTCATATAGCTTATGTAAGCCTTCTTTATATGTATATTCACATTAGTAAAGATATTTTTTTTCTTTTATGCATTTGTATTTTGTTTTAAAACATGTTTTTGCCATGTCTTGAACAAATTAATAAGAAATACAAAAGTTAACATTTGTTTTGAGTGCCTTTTCTTATACTGGTGTTTGTTTGCTTTGAACAGGAAGATAAGGAGAACGTTCAAATCCTGCCTGCAGGAGAGGGTCAGCTGCCAAATCAGAAAAGGATCACAACACCTTACATGACCAAGTACGAGAGGGCCAGAGTCCTGGGGACCAGGGCTCTGCAGATAGCGTGAGTCTTCACACACACCTCATGATGTGATCGTCATGTCCTTCAAGTGTATCTGTAATAAAGCCTCTGTCCTGCTGCTTCTGGTACTGGATGCCTCAAAGAGATGATGAGGTTTAAGGATTAATGAAGCTGAAATGTTTTTCAACAGTTATAATGGGTTGAAAGTCAATACTGAGAATTGAAATCTACCAATGCAGAAAAAAAGACTCCAAATCAAAAAGAGCTTTAATAATTCACAATGGAAGAATTTCAAAAACTACAAACAGTAAAATGCATGAAGATTTTACCTCCGGTGCCATTTTGTTGATGACATACTAATTAGATTCAGGTGTGTTGGAGCAGAGAGACTCAAATATACTTGATTTAAAATTATACAGGACACCACTGTCTTGGATGGATACAGCCAATATTTATGGGTTGTAATTATTGTCACTTGTGACCAAACATTAGTGAAAGGTCTGGATATTTGAGTCCGGATTACAGTTTCTGTTTTAATTCTGTTATCTCAGATGATGAAAGCGTATTTGATTTTGTTTTTAACTCTTGTCATTTTATCAAAATTGGTTTTCTGTCTATTTATTAAAATGTTTATTCTATATAGTCCTAATTCTGTAAGACAAAAGAAGAGAGCCTGGTGATTTTGGCAAGTACGGCACCTCCTTGTAAGGATTTATCTTTGTATTTATTCATGAATAAATCTTTTAAATTTGTTCATGATGAATAGGATATGATGTTTTGTGCCAGGTATTAGCCGACATCGGTAACTTGTCTACTTCCTGTCTTGAAGATTATTTGATGTTTGTTGGATAATTATTGTTTTTCTGTTGATACTGACTACTTTCTATCTTTGATGTTGTGCACAAACTGTCACATAAAGATCAAAGCTATTGAGTTAAAAAGAAGAAAAATCAGGCTGTGTAAAGAGCTATAGATCTACATTGATTTTCATGAGGAGCCAGTGCCCTCCTGACTGACAGTGGACAAAAGGAGGTTGCACCCTGTACAGGTCTATTCTCTGTATTTTTTGGAAAACACAAACATTTACAGCTATTTACATTTGTGGGCTTTTTGAAGAACCCACAATATCATTAGTCACTGATCAGCCTCAACTTACTAAAACCTGGTTTCGTAATGAAGAGGCACATTCTGTCACGTCAGATTTTATGGTAAGCGTCAACAGATACTGAATATTTGTCAGCAAGCAAACTTTTATGGGCGTGTTTGACGTGTTGATGTTTTTTCCAACAGGATGTGCGCTCCCGTCATGGTGGAGTTGGAGGGAGAAACAGACCCTCTGCAGATAGCGATGAAAGAATTAAAGTAAGTCCTAGTTTTTTTTTCGTCTCCACGCTTTCTTTATTGTTCATCATCTCTTATTATATCTCCCTGATATTTTCATCTGTCCGCACCTGCAGGAGCAGAAAGATTCCCATCATCATCCGCAGGTACCTTCCCGACGGCAGTTACGAGGACTGGGGCTGCGACGAGCTCATCATCACAGATTAAACTTCCTATTCAGATTGTGTATGCCCGCTCACGCTTAGAAATAAGAGCCCCCGTAGTGGTGCAGATTTCACCCACCTGTTGACGTCCGGCTCCTATGAATGCAATAAATGAGATGCACCATTCTGACACTCGTAGGTTTTAAATCCTGTTAAATGCATTGTTTTCTGTCTCCTGGGATTATTTGTGCATTCCACACAATGTGAGTCACAGTCATAAGTTTGTATGTCCCAACAGTACCTGTCTTTTTGAAAGCTGAATTTATGACTCAGAGCCACAAGGGGGCAATGCAACTTTACTGTTTCATAAAATAACGTTGTATGTACTCAATTTGTTGTATTTTTTTAGAAGTTAAATCGCTTAACAAAATGTGTTTACTGTTCTAAATAAACTCTTTTGTATGATTTGCAGTCTGTATTTTATTTGCTCACACTGTAGCCAATCACAAAGGTTGAAATTATTTGAAGATCACACTCAGCTGTTATGAATGCACCATTATGTACATGTGCAGTGTGTTAAGGTGTCTTTCACTGAGCCTGAAGTAACAATATTGTTTATTTTACAATCATGTGTCATCATTTCAGTAACACTTTTAAAAAGACACTTTCCAAAATACTGTAGTTTCAGCAGCTGATTACAACTTTTTGTGATACTTTTTAAGCAGTTGTCATGTCTGTGCTGTTGTGGAGTTAACAATTTTTGGGGTTTTTTGGTTCTGCAAGCAAATCCCAACTTTCTGTATAAAAGAACTTAATGACTTTTTGGCTCTGGTAAAATGTAAGAGCGGCGAGCACTGATGCCTCATTGCAACAAGTTCAATCTAGAGCCTTTTCTGTCTGAGGAGTCTGTTTGTTTACGCTAGAATCTAGATGGTAAATAGCTAGAGAGTTGTTTAAAGGGTTTGATTCCCGGCCGGGGAGTTGGCATGTGGCACTTTTATTTTCCTAACCTTGAAACGCCATCATAAGATAGATATGTTTATTTGTTGGATTATTGATGACCTGGCAGCATTTAGCTCGTCTTGTGCACATTGAGATGTAGCACGAGCTCCAGCTTGTGACTGTGGTGGGAAGATGAACGAATCTTTGACGACCAGATTTCTGGTTCTGTAATTCTAATGGTCAGACGCTCTCAGCAGTGCCGTATAATTGGCATTGTTATAGTGTAGCCAGACAGCCTGTTGGAGTGCTCTTAGGCCTTCCTGTGTGGAGTCTGGATGTTCTCTTTTTTCCAGTTTAAAGCATTTGATGTTAAGTGGTGAGTATAAACTCCCTTGCTTGTGATTATATGTCTCTGTTTGCCGTGTGATGGACTGGTGGCGTGTCTGGGTTCTTCCCTGCCTTCGGCTATGGTCATCCGGGATTGGCTGAAGCGTCCTGTGACCGTGGATGATGGATGGATGAATGGATGAGCTCCGGGCAGGTTTTCTCCTGCAGCTGATGGAGCAGTATTGTCACCGTCAGGATGCTCAGTGTGTCTCCCTCCTCCTTACCCATACAAACACATACACACACACACTCACAAAGCCCCCCAAACAGTCCCGGTATTGTTTTGGGGAAATGGGCTGGTGCTCGGGTGAAAAGACGACCAGGGCATGGTGGAAGACAGAGAGGATTAAAAATTAGTGAGAAGGAGAGGATGAGCGGTTGTATTGAAGCTGTATGGTGATAGTCTGCTGGCCAGATTGGTTAAATCATGAACTTTGTTTTGCATGTATTCAAATATATTTTGTTTGTGCACAAACATCAGGACAAATACCAAAGAGACTGACACGCTTGTTACTTAGCGATACATAATCGGGCCAGCTGCGACCAGCATTTATAATCGTATGTAGCCACAGTCACGTCATCATTTTCTGAAAAAAGCTGTTTTTTTATCTATGAGTCTTTTCATTGGAGGAGATGGCGCCTCGGGGTGCTGCTGCTCTCCTTTCATGGGGGTGGATGGATCAGCCCATGTGACACTCAGCAGCACCGGCCGCACTGAAGGCCGCCGGCGCACTAACTTCACACTGAGCTGCAGGGAATGAATCCAGTGGGGTTTTCATAACTCACCAGCACTTCTTTTGTTTTCCGTCGTTTACGTTGTCCTCACACCACCCTACGTTTGTTCACCTTCCTCTGGGGCTTGAATTCATTTTTAATGACCAATAATTAAGTTGAAATACAAACAACACACTATAATCTGTCTCACGGACACAGGCAAAGACTCAGAGCTTCTATTTAATCAAGCTAATCCCAGCTGACCATGGGTGAGGGAAGTTTACATTCTGGACAGATTAGAAGTCCATCATAGAAAAAAGCAACCACACACACACTTGACAAATTTTGAGTAACAATCAAGCTGAAACACGTGTTTTTTTTTGGACTGTGGGGTGAAACTGAAGTCAGAGAAAAATTTTAAACTCGGCACAGAAAACTCAAACCGGTTACCTTCTCACTCGCAAAGCAATACTGCTCAAAATCTACATGAAATCATATAAACCCCTCGCGTGCATATATCGAAACCTATGAGTGACCTAAAAAGATCCCATCTTACGATGACTCTACTCTGCAGGATGCTTCTCGGATACTCTGATTTGTATACAAATCTGCAGCGATGTTCTCTTAAGTTGTTTTGAGTATAAATAAGAGCATTACTTTATGTGCTTCATAGATGCTTGTTAGTTAAAAAGTAAAAACTAAGTTGGCAACAGAATTTATATGGCAAATATCGTCAACAAAAAATATGTCAATGAGGCAAGGTCTGACACACCCTGTTGGATCAAATCAGCTGATGGACAGAATAAGATGAAGACTGTTCTCACCCAGGTGAGCTGTATGAAAAAACAAACCACCTAATTAAATGTGGTGATCTGTCGGGTCTGTCGATCTGGGTTAATGATTTTGCAAAAAATTTTAACTGTTGACGAAAACTGCACAATAATGTTAAATTGTGATGTTGCAAGTTAATCTGTCAAAATGGTGATGGGACAACCATGAAATTTCAGACTGTAAGAAGCTACCATAAAAATGTAAAAAAATTTGTGAAAGTAAAGAGTTTGCTTTGAAGCTGAAGTGGGGACAAGTGGGAAGGGACAAATCATGTTTAAGGTTAAAAGTCATGCTTATCTTCTCGTGTGGGTATTTAATAATGAATGTATGGAGGATCAAATAGAGTGCCCACCATGTACCAAGTATGACGTTGTTGGATTTGCTGTCTTTCAATAGTCTCTGTCTTAGCTAAGCTCATTTGTTATTTATGAATCATAAACACTAATTTTATTGTGACAAACATGAGGTAATGTGCATACAATCTTACTTGCAGTTCAACATATTTTATTTATATCCCTGGAGAACTGAATTAGTTCAAGATTAAAGACGTTTACCTCGTGAAACTGAATCATCCCTCTTAAAGGGCCACTAATTCAAATTTTAGTCATTCCTCTGTTGTAAGATGGGTAGTGGTATTGAGAGACTTGAGCTCAAGTCAGTTTGTTTGCAAGATTTTCTGAGTTTTATTGTGTAACCTGCTTATCAGGTAGACTACACTACAGTGTCGTGTCAGTGTCACTTTCCTCCATGCTTCTTTGAGTGACTCGATACACCATCTTGTGGTGAAAACCTGTATTGCAACATGAAACAGGATAAGGTGGTAAAATGCTTGTCCGTTGAGTGACGTGCACTTTTGAGGCTGAGATAGTTTTATCTGGAATGCTATGGTTATAATGGTATTCAACATTTTTGCTTACAAAAGTAGTGGTGAAACCCCAGTGGTGGAAGTTACTCCATCACAAGTCATTCAAAAACCTAGTTGCCCCCAAAAAGCAAAAAGGGTAGTACAATTGTATTTTCTTTTCAGTCCAGTGTTCATCACAGATGGTTTGTCATCAGTTCCTGTTGCATGCTCCTCTCCTGCTGGAAACCTGATTTGATTCACAGAATTTATGTAATTTATTTTTT
>OMNM01033844.1:0-15806 GCA_900302745.1 Parablennius parvicornis | reverse complement strand
TGTAAATAAAACATAAAAAGGGAAGAAAAGTGAATCGATAAGGAAAGAGAAATTCTGTATAAACATCTTAATTATAAATTATGGAAATTAGCTGATCAGGCCGTCCGGTATGTCATGCTTTTTGGTGTGTGTGTGTGTGTGTGTGTGTGTGTGTGTGACCTTGTGCGTGGGTAGTTTTCTCTGTTTAATGTGCAAACACAGCTATGTGGAGCCTCTTGTCATTTTCTGAGGTACAGCACTCCAAATGACCAAATCTTTATTTTGTTACTCTCAGAAGGATAATTCCATAGCTATTAGTTTAATATTTTATTAGTTTAACTGGAAGCTCAAGGGAGAGCTACTGCTAACATAACTTAGTTGGCTGAAATCATTGATTATTTTTTTTTCTTTTCTTTCTAGTACAACTCTTTCATTTGATTGTACTCTATATTTTCTGTACTTCATTCAACATTAAATTAAATTATAACAATAGCAAGCTGATTCCCTTCTTTGTATCCATTACCCTGCATCCCATTTGTACTGAACACGTTATAGTAGCATATCTTCCATTTAATGAACAAATAATAAAGAAACCTCATGAAAGATTCATTCTAGTATTCAGATGCAGCTACACTTCCACCACAAATAAAATGCAAATGCTGCAGTTTGTTTCTAAACGTTTACCAAGAAAACCTCTTGTAATCGTCACACCCATTGAATCTAGATATTATCTAAACTACCTGTTTTCAATACTTCTGTATTATTCCATTACATATTTTCATATTTGTAATAAAAAAAATCTTAAGGTTTGTTTTTGCTTTGTCATTTTGGACTTCTGAGTGTAAGAATACTTCATAGACCTGTGACCAGTTATAAGTTATTGTATAATTATTTGGCTAGCTGGTAAAAGAACAACTAAGCCAATATTTTATTACCACCACAAACTTTGACAACAAAGATTGTTGTTGGGAGAAAAAAAAAACATTTAAGAATTTAGTTCAGATAGTTTAACTCATGTTTCTATCCATCCATCTTCTATTATTCTGTGCAGGGTTGAAGGTTTGCAGGGCACTGAAGCCGATCTCAGCCAACAACAACACAGTCCAATCAACACTTTTGGGAAATTTAGTGGCAGACATGAACCTCACGTGCATGTTTTTGGACTTTAGGAGGAAACCCAAGCATAAAATCCAGCTGGTGTTTGACCTCGTGTGAAAAGAGCAATAACCACTTTACCAATACTGTTCTGGGGTCGAATAATGTTTTCACATTCTTAATCATTAAACACTTCTCTTTTTAATTCTGTTTATACTCCCCCCATCATTAAATTTAAAGCAAAGCTCTCAAGCACTCCCACTTCAGTCTATCATAACTTTTACACAAATTGCTGGATTACTATTCTTATCCTTATCTTTGAAGGCACTTTGAAAAAAAAAAGTTATTTTGTAATGTTAAAATTTAGATCTAAAAACGTGGCTCATGTTTGATTGTCAATCTGAAAGGGTTGGATTCCAGAATACAGGTTTGTTTTGCATAAACAGTAAATCATATATTAGAATTGGATGGAATAACACATAAAAATCTGCAAAAAAAATAAATAGCCCCAATTTATTTTTGTATTTTTTTTTAATTTTGCTTTTCTTTCGTCTCTTTTTCTAGATAAAACTACTTTGTGCACACAATAATAAACGCGGGAAGGTTTCGGTCTCGCGCTGCACAGAACCACCTGTTGCTGTGGGAACATGTTGAAATTTGAAGCGACGGAAAGAAAAAACAAAAAAAAAAAGGTGAATCTGTGTCAAATGAAAGCAAATAATCGCGACTTGAAGGACACTCCGCCGCAACATTTACGACAATAAAGACCCCAGAGTTCATCGTATGGAGCGGAAACGTCTCCGTTCTCCCGAAACGGCGAACTGGATCCGGATCCAGTCGAGGGACGCCGAGGCAAGCGCGTCCATCACCGGGTCACAAGCCGGTAAGTGACCGGTAACTTCCAGGGAAATGTTAACTTGGCTAAAACTAACAAGGGAGGGGTCTGTGTATCTATAACCGCTTTAAATACGGACTATAATATAAAAAACGAGGACTGCACGGTAAATGCTGCTTTAAAATGAGAGTTAAGGACATTTGTTTTGTCTGTTGAAATATTCATTCGAAAAATAGTCCCAACTTTCCGCTGTCTTCCTGGCGAATCGGTTTAACTGCAAAAATCATTAAAATATCTTCATTCAGCATGACTAATGCAGTATAGCTCATAAAATTTTGATTTCAAATATCACCAAAGGTATTTCTTTGGACTTAAGAGAGCTGAGCTGACCAAATAGGTTGAATTCAGATACTGAATTCAGTTACTGAAAATTATTATATTTGAAAACTCCAACTAAAGTGGAGGATAGGACAAACTCGGGCCACGTTTACGTGTACCAGGGTTTTTATAAAAACTCATATTTCCCTCTCTGTGATTACAAAAAAAACCTTCCTTGACATGGACCTGCACCTGCACCTGCATATACACCTGGTTCAGAGCTGCTATGAACATGCCAAACCAGTAGGATGCAGTCTAACTAGAAACATGAACTCACTAATTGTGATTTAAATATCTGCCTACCCCTCCTCAGATACAAACAGAGACATGGGGTGTTTCCGAATAGTCCCGCCTATCTCCTTTCTTATGCACTTTTTCTTAACCCTGTGATAGTGTTAGGAGACTTCCTTAAGAAGTTAGTGAAAGGTGTTCACGTTGTTGTGACAGTCAAACCGCACTTCCACAAAATGACGTAATAATAATCTGACCGTGGTGCAGGTTAGTGACATATGCCATGGTACAAAGAACTCCAAATTTGAAGTTTGAAGTTTATTTGGTTGTTTACAATCAACAATAATACAAGTAATAATCCGCTCAAGAACAAAATCACACAACCAAAAAGGGATTGGGCAGAAGCAATGCTTTCTGATAATGGACTACAAAAAGCACATTTATAACACTTTCCGCTGTGGCTCTAACCGCTGATATCATCCTAAATATCACAAGGTTTGAAGATGTCCAGGCATATCATTGCATTGGTAACAGAAGCATTATCAGCATCCTATATGTGTGCGATGTGTGTTTACAGTTACAGTACTAAAAAAAAAGTATGTCCCTATATTTTATTGACATGGTTCCCAGCCAAAATTTTCATGTGTTTAACTTGTTTTGTACTCTAAACGCCACATGTAGGAGGAGCTACGATTCTCTATCGGTCCAAACAACTTTCTTTAGCGGCATTATCGCTTAAGGAGCAGGACATAATTTGTGCCATTTGTTGTTGTGTTTTTCCCAGCATTCTGATTGGCTATCACGGTTTTCTATGCCCATAGTAGCTCTTAGCAAGGTTTTTACTCAGGTTTGTGTAAAGAAAAAATTACTTGAAAACAATCTGGTGTAAGCAATGTTATTTTTTATGTTGGGCCACTAGGAGGTGCTGTCGGTTGATTTTGTAGTGAAACCACACACATGCATGCAGAGAAGAAGATGCTATAAACGTTAAAATCAGAATCAACAGACATTTGTATGCACAAACGACCATGTTTGTTTGTCATTACGGTGACTTAACTATAAAACATGTACATAAAGTGAATAAATGTTGTTTCAGATCCTTCGCAGGATGGTGGGCCAGAAGGCACTGCAGGTGAACAATCCTTCAGTCCAGGTTCACAACTTGTTGCCCCAATTCCACCCACTCAGAGAGATGGTCCGGCCAGTTATACCACCCCACCCACAGAGAGAGGTGGAGTACAAGATGTTTATTCATTGAAAATACATTTACATACATCTCTTTCAAGCCTCGATTTAACAATAGCAGTAATGAACCATCGAGAAAGGAAATGTGTGTTCAACAATATAAAATGAACAACATAAAACATAAAATGTAAAGTTTGAGTCAAAATATTCAGCTATTCCAATATCTCTAAATAAATGAGCATTAAAAAAAAATTAATTTGGAATGAAATATATTTTATTCCAAACATTTCAAACATTATAAGCAATCAAGTAAGAGCACAAATGTTTCCCTCAGACGTGAAGACAATGGAGTCCCTCCAGGCCAGGAAAGATTTTGCCAATTGGCATGCGACGGCCTTCAAGGTGTGGCGCTACACCAACAGAGCAGAGCTGTTCAAACTGCGCTGCGCCGACCTGAACGCCGTGCTGAACTACGAGTGGTCCAAACTCAGCCAGGAACAGAAGAGGCCCTACTATAAAGTCGCTCACAAGTTGAACGTCAAGCAAAAGCACAGACTTGGTACAGACTCATCATTGAAAGGAAATAGTTGTAGATTAATTTCACTTTACACTATATTAAAGTACTACTGTATCATCCATCATCTAAATGCACCTCTCCCTCTCCCTCTCGTCGGAGTCCTAATCAACACACATCCTATGGAACCAGCTCATAATTTACAGGAACTACTACGCAAAGATCATGTTTTTATAAGTATTTATGCAATGTCTTTACGAAACAGTTTAGTACATTTTTTTGATTCTATTTAGTCAAAACAAGATGCTAAGAGACATAAATGCGGCAATTTATTTATCCAGAAAACATTTTGGTGTTTGGTGCAGGACATGCAACTTCTTAAAGTTTGTATAATAAATATATTGCAAATAAGTTGACTTCCTTAAAATGTGGACAGAAAATATTTGTTTGCAACTTTAAATGAGACAGATTCAGATTTTCTTTTCAGTATGTTTAATTTTGGGGATTTGGGGGAGTTAGAATGAGATCACAGAGAAACGTACAGTGTTGTGCTGTAAATAGTGAACCTGATTCTCACTCACTGCCCGTCTCTCTTCTTCGTTTGTACCAGAGTGTGAACCCAAAAACAAGAGGAGCAGTGAGAACTTAAACTCGGGATATGGAGCAGAACAACTTGCATCACAGGCTGCAGGACAAGAAGTGCAAGAGGCCGCAGGGTCTCCACCACCACAGGCTGCAGGGCAAGAAGTGCAACAGGCCGCAGGGTCTCCACCACTGCAGGCAACACAGGCTGCAGGGCATCAAGCATCAACTGCAGCAGGATCTGCACTATCACAGGCAGTTGGATGTGCAGCAGAATCACGTGCTGCAGGACATGCAACTTCACAGGCAACACAACCTGCAGCAGCATGGGCAGTAAAAGGTGCAGCAGAAAGATATGCAGCATCACGGGCTGCAGGATATCAACCATTGCAGGCTGCAGCATATGCAGCTTCACAGGCTGCAGCATATGCAGCTTCACAGGCTGCAGGATATCAACCATCGCAAGCTGCAGGATATCAACCATCGCATCCTGCAGGATATCAACCATCGCATCCTACAGGATATCAACCATCGCAGGCTGCAGGATATCAACCATCGCAGGCTGCAGCAGATCACCACGTCTATCAGTCTTCATTCTTCATGTCCCAGGCCGTCCCTCCAGTCCCGTCCTCGCTGTACAGTCCCAGCATGTACCCAGCCTTTCCCATGATGCCCTACACACTGGACTGTTATTCCTGCCCACCGTTTTACCAATATTACCTGCCAGACCAACACACCTGGGCGGAGCCTCGCTATTCAAGGTTAGCCGCTTTGAAATACCGTTTAGCCTCTTTACTTTCTCTGGCGTTGTTTACAGGTTCCACGACGTCAAATGGTCATTTTAGAAATAACAGCTGATGGAAACTTCCCTCACAGTGAAGCACCAGCAAGCGTCATCAGTCGTTTCCTTTTCATTCATATGCAGAGAGTTCATGTTAACACCAATGGTTCACCGTCATTTCTTCCTTTTATTGTTTGGCATTTTCTTTCAGTTGTTTACTGGGGGTTTTTTATTATTATTTTTATAACTTCCTCACTGTTTCTATCAGTCTTTACAACAGATACGCGAGTGCCAGCCAGTCTGTGCAGGGAGGGTGGAACTCTCGCTTTATTTACATGCCAGTGGGCTCGACGACTCAAACAGGCGCCAGCAGCCAGATCGCAGAGAGGAACGCGCCTCCCTCGGATGTGAGTCAGCAGGTCGTCAGGAGCTCCACAGCCACGTCGGAGCCCGAGCCCGTCACCGCCGAGGAGAAGGAGAGCAACTTCAGGGACGAGGTCGACGTTACTGGACTCTAGGTCGACATCCTCCACTCGGTCAAACTGGCTTGAGAGCAGATTGAAATTCGCTACAACTGTACAATCTGTCAGGAACCAAGACAAAAGTTACACCCCACAGTAGGCTGTTTCTGGATTAGAGCCTTTTATGCCAGATTTTATTCTTCTAAAGTTCCAAATGTAGCTTTTAAAATGTTGTTGTAGTGGTACAATTTCTCAGTAAGAGGAATTATAAAAGTTCAAACATTACAGTTGGTTTCTTAGGGAAGCACATTAAAAACAGTCATTTTAAAGAAGAGTTCTGAGAGTTTCTCACTTTGTGTTTGTTCCTCTAGAAGTTCACAGCCATTGTCTTTTAATTCACTGGTTTTAACGGGTTTATTTACTTCCTGTATCAAAAACATTGTTCTGCAGATTGTTGACTGTTATTTATATTGAATAAAACATTGAACTCAGATTTGTTTCCTTTCCCTTTATGGAGAGAATAATGTTTACTTTTGCTTCAGGCTACTTGAAACACATCATTTTACTTCAGTTGTAAACATGAAACTCTTTGAAATAGACTGAAGGAAGATGTAAAGTTGAATACTTATCATATCCCGACCAATCGTGTATCTTGATTGTAGAACTCGACTGGCAACCGGTTTCCCACTGACCAGAACACACCTCGCCTCTTAAAGACGGAGGCACAGGAATAAACATCAGCGTATGTTTTTCCTACGTGGTAGAAAATGTTTAATTTACGAGGTTTCCAGAAGGTTTGAAAATACCTGGGAATTAAACTCTGTCAGGATTTAGCCGAACTGCCATCTGTGGATTTTAATCCATCAATACAAAAAAATTAAATCGTCACTCTGGGGTAAAATTGACATTATGAAGATGTCAATAGCCACTTGGTTCAATTATACAATCACGATGCTGCTGATCACGACACCATCCTGGCTGGAGCAGCTCTCTGGCGGAGTCTGTGGAACCTTGAGTGAAGGTGAGTGATCTGCACAAACGTAAATGCTCTTATCTGGCAGACATCTTGAGGGATTTACAAACGGCTGGCTTTCTTACAAACGTCATTCACGTGGCTACAATTCTGGATGTTTGAAAATGTCAAAATTGCAGCTTTTCTCTCCAAAAAAAAAAACAACAAAAAAAACGATTTAATCCTGCAGCATAGATAGTTTTGCATGGCCAAGATCACTAGATTTAACTTGTTAAAAAGAAGTTTGTCAAAAACATCTTTCATCGTGAGTCCTACAGGAAATTGCTGCGGGAAGATGCCAAACTTTTGTGCAGCCTATGGATGATCTAATCACTGTTGTGTTGAAACCAGAGCTTGTGGGATCACTTGTAAGATATTACAGTACTATGACTATATTTAGGTTAATTGTTAGTTACTTAGTGGGAGTATCTACAGTAAGGTCTGTTACATAACACTGCAAGATTGTTGTTGACGCAAGGATTTTTAGAACTTTTGTTTTCACAATCAATGAATGTTTCTTTAGGACACCTTTATATAACTATTTTAATGTGGTTATTCCTAAAGTCTCATGTATCTTTAAATAAATCTTATTTATTATTATTGATTTTACTATGTTTCTTTGGGTAATTTCCTATCTGTCCTCCATGTGTACACCTGCACAGTAGTCTAGTTTCGGGATTTCAACAAGCAGCATTTCTTGATGTATATTTGAAAAAGGGAAATCTTGAATGTGTTTTAGTGCGTCCTCAGAGCTTCTGTACACACATTTGGTTTGAAACATTCCTTCATCGAAATTCCTGAACTGTGTCCAGAGTAAGAAGGAGAGGGGAGGTTTTCATGAGCTGCTTCTTCAATCAGATGTGTTTTATGTGAAAGTTTTTTTAGAGCTTTTATTTGTCCATCAAACTGCGGTTCAATTGTTTTAAAGACTCGCAAAACATTAAACGAGTTCCTTTATGAGGATGAAAAATTAAATGTGTCCACCAGGAGGTGACAGACACACACAGACACATACACAGACACACAGACACAGACACAGACACACACAGATGTATCGTATCTCAGCAGTTTTTTGAATTTTGTTGATTCAAGAAACGTTAAATACGGAAAAAACTTAGTTCCTCTTCTGGTTCTGCTCGCCAAGAAAAAGACCTTTACTCTCAAAATGAGCTTCCTGTTCTTGGTGCCAGGAGGTAGATCAGTCAAAAGAGACACAGATGTCCAACAAAATCAAGAGAATAAAAAAAAAAAAATTATTTATAAAAGGAAATAAAAAGTGTCACAGATAAAAAACAGAAGCATTTCACATTTTTTGTCAATAAAACAATGTTCACCTTCAGAATGGCCCCCCAGTCTGAAAAACGTGAAGCACAGAGTGAAAACAGAGCAAGAGATTCACTTAATGAATAAAAGCTGTTACACTGATGACTGTCAGACAACAGCTGCTCAGGACAGGGAGCGAGACCGCGGAGCGACCGGACCGAGCCGCACCTTTGTGTTTACAGCATTCTTGTCTGCAGTTGTGTTTTGTTTCTTCTTTTTTGTGTTTTGCTGCAGCTGCATTATGGAGCTTTGGAGTGTGTGTAAGTTATGTTTTGCGTCTTTGTGAATTGTGTGTCGTGTTTAGACTTTCTGTAGTTTTGTCTCTTTGCTGTTGTGTTGGCGAGATTTGGAGTTGTGTTTAGTCTCTTTGCGGTTCTGTTTTTCAGCTTATTTGTTCTGTTTTGTAGCTTTTGTGGTGTGTTGAAGCACTGAAGCTGCTCAGTAGCTTGTCTGTTGTTTGTCTCTGTTGTCAGTTGTTTCCTTGGTTTGTCCTTGTCGTCTACCTGGTGTGTTGTGTCTCTGTGTCGTTTCCCCTGGTCGCAGGAGCAGCTGATCAGGGATGAGTGTTTAACTTCCAAAAATACGCAATACATTTTTTTTTTTAACCTAGAGTCTCTGAGGACTCCAAGCTTCCACATCTGGAAGCTGTTCCATCATCTGTTTTTTCCTTCCTCCTTCTCCTGTTGGATCTCAGCCTCTCTTTGAGTCCGCCCTCTCTGACCCCGCCCTCCTCAGGTCTGGACGCCCTGTTGGGCTTTTTCTGTGGACGGAGCATCAGCCGGCGGTTTCTGCCCCCTCACCAGCTCATAGTCTCCTTTCTCGCTGGCCACAGCGTCCGGGCAGCCGGCCCTCCGCCGCAGGATGAACAGGGTCAGCAGGAAGCAGAGCAAACCCCCGCATACAAAGAAGGACAGCAGACCCAGAAACCTGCAAACACCCAGGTGGCTCACACATATATCCAGCGTCATCTACAGAATCTGTTCTCATCAGTCTAAAGTGTTGGCACCACAGTAACACACCTCTGCCTGAAGCTGTCCAGGTTGTAGTAGTGACAGGAAGTCTGCTTCCCACACTTCCTGCCCCACAGGATGCAGGTGGTGTCAATGACGCTGCCGTAGAGCACGGGGCCAGGCAGGAAAGCTGCGGACCAAAGTAAACACACACTGAACAAATGTAGTGGTTGAAGAGGGGCTGCGGGGTCAGCGGGTCGGGCCTTACCCAGGACTCTGAACAGCATGTACTGAACTCCCACGGCGAAGGACTTGTCCTCCGCAGGCACCGTCCTAAAACACAACCACCACAAAGAGCAACACATCGCCTGAGCTTCACCCTGGAGAACCTTTACATCACGTCAGTCACAGTAAAATCTGAGAAGCACATCCATAACTACACATAGTGCAGAACTATACTGACATGAATGCACCAGTAATCCATAAACACTGCATAGCAAGTCTTTAAGTATTACAAAAAATATGAATAACTATTTGGAAAGCACCCTCCATACATGAAATGCAGCATGTTAAATTTAACATGAGTTCGCTATTGAAAAAGGAAACTTGTAAGATGAATGAACCAAATGGAATGATGAAAACAAACAACAATAATAACATCGAAGAGAAAAAAAAATCACAAATAGAAAACAAGTTCAAAACCAATAAAATAGAAAAAAGTAAGGGTGTATACAAAGTAGACTGAGGCGCTGATTACACAACAACATTTTCAAGTCAAAACACAAAACCTTCTTTGTGTTTTTGGTGTTTGTTTACGTGACAATGGTGTTCAGAGCCACTGAAAACACTACTTTATGAAAACAAATCCCAAGGAGGAACTGTTGAAAAATGCGCCGACTTCTTCGAAACACAAGTTTTCTGAAACGCTGCTACTGCGTGCCACAGCCGTAGTTAATTGCACTTCTGCACATGCTCAGTAGATGGACAATAAGAACAATGTTTCCTTCCAGTGTCATGACTCCCAGTCCTGGACTTGGTAGTTTTATTTTGACAGTCACTGTAATAACAATCCAATTTGGCCGTCTGTCCACTAGAATGTCTGTGTTCTCCCATTGTTAAAGTTTATAGCTGATTGTTCTCTCCACTCGTGGGCGTGTCTTAATGACAAACACAAACAACAGCACCCACAACTGGCTTAACATGAAAACTACTTCATTTTCAGCATTTCTGCTGTTTCCATGGAAACAGACATAGTCTTCATAACGTTGTCATATAAACATGAAACTTTCGGAAACAAAAATTATGTTTTATCACTTAAAACATGTAAACGGGGCCAAAAAGACATAAAATGTTCAAATAAAGCAGACAAGGAGGAGAATCTTAATTTTTTTTTTAAGATGCTGAGCGCCTCCTACCTGAGGATCATCATGTACGATGGCGTCTGGGAGAAAGAGGCGATGAAGCCGGTGAGACTCAGCAGAACCATGAAGGGGCGGAGGAGGTGGGAACATCCACTACCACAAGTCCCCGGTAGGGCGGAGCCAAGACCGCCACTCACACAACCACAAGAAGTGTAGTTCTGAAGTAAAAATGGAACTTCTTTTCAATAAAGACTAAAACAACACAAAATAACATGTGTGACTTTAACGGGTCCAAACATCAGATTGAATGCAGTTGATGAGGAGCCGGTTTGTTCTTACGGTTGGTTTTTTGTTGGCGTCGGTTTCCACTGACGAGCAGCCGGCGTGACACGGAGACCTGAACTCCACGCCGTCAGAGCCACACACTGGGTTGAAGTCCTCCAGAGAACACCCACAGCCTGCGCTGCAATCCAGCTCCTTACTGCTGAGGAACACATACACACACACACACACACACACATACACACACTTTAGTTTGAAGTGCAGGATTACACATGATTTTAAAGCAGCATTAAGTCTAGGAATGAGTGAAGTGGTGAGATCACACGTCAGTTGTGATGCTACCTGGGAGGAAAGACGCCGGCCACCTTCTGGGTGGAGCAGCCGACCAGCAGCAGCGGCAGGGCGGAGAACATGCACAGCAAGATGGCGACAGTACACAGTTTACTGGCGCCGGAGACCGAGAGGTTGAACCGTCGCATAATAACCCCACCCAGGATGGTTCCCAGCACCACCAGCGGGATCAGGATTCCCCCTGAGAGACACAAACCGGGTCAGAGCCACCAGAGAGACGCGTCAGGAGGTGGAGGGGCGCAGCTCACCGATCATCATGGAGGAATGGGACACCGTCTGGTTGAACTGTCGCTCGATGAACTTGGCCATGAATGTGGCGAGCCCCGAAAGCAGGGCCGCCAGGTTGACCTGGGCCAGAACCACCAGCAGGTAGATGGGGCTGCGCAGCGTCCGCAGGGCGATACTCGGAAAACCTGAACAGCAGAGGAAGTGGGGCTCATGTAAATATATGATTTTCCCTCTTGTATGGTTTATTTGTTAGTTTTGTCTTTGTTTATTTATTTGAAGCTCTGACATGCGTCTTTAACATAAATTTGTAGTGTTTACCTTTAATTTTAATATATTCATAATTATCTAATATTTGTTCTTTGAAATTCTTATTTATCTATCCTTTGGGCAAAGTGGAGCTGTTAGGGTAACTAAGCCCTGTTTTAGTTTTAATGCAATTTGAAACAAAAGCAAGATAATTATTTATTAAATTTAAGAGAATTGTTCAGTTGAACAACATGATACAACTCTGTGTTATCTGCATAAAAATATATCTGTGACTTTAGTGTGGAACAATCCTGGCGCAACTTTAGGCCCAGTTTACACCATTTGCTGAGCGTGAGCAGAAGAACTATTTACTGTGGCTGTGGTGCACATGTGCAGTAGAAATGTTGCATGAAAAGTTGCTATTTCCCTCGTTTCCATAGAGACAGCGTTGGAGTGTTTTCGAAAAGTTCTGCTTTCAGTAGCTCCGGACTCTTGACAAAACTCAACAAAAATGTCCTGTTTTCACTTGAAAACATTGGTGCTTAAAGAGGGTCTGAGTTCAAACATATGGAATGAATCAAATCTCAGCCCAGCTCAGCTCATACGTTGTTCCCTGTCATGTTGACATTAGATTCCTGATGGCAGTAAAGCTAGTTCCGAGTCAGAAATGACATCAGTCCCCTGTAAAAAGTAACAACACCAATATAAGTCTTGATTGGTACACTCATGGAGGTAAACATAAGTTTTCCATCATGATGGATATTAGTTCCTCATCATGAAGACATTAGTTCTCTAATGTGAGTGAAATTTGTTCAGTACTAGAATGAGTGACTGGTCAGTGAGGAAATGACCTCTTTCTCTTTTTGGCAATATTCTTCACTGAAGATCTGTAAAAACATGAGCCCTGTCGTGGTGATTTTAATACCCTGCTTTCAGTAAAACGAGTTCCGTTTGCTGCGACTTGTCCTGGTGATGAAACAGTAGACCTGGTGATCAACCTAAAGTGCCCTCAGCTCCAGCTTCAACAGACGGGGAACCAACAAAAAGAAGAAGGCACTTACTTTTGAGGAACTGGGTGAGGGACTGTTCCCGGAGGGGGTCCGTCTGCAGCTGCTTGCTGTCCACCGGAGATTCTGCATCATTGTGGTCCTGCCCAAAGAACAGACTGAGTGTTTTCCAGTGTTGGATTTAGAAACAGCTTCGTCTGCAGAATCGCAGTCTGCTGCTTTGTGACGAAGGCTGCTGCTTCAGTGTTCAGAGGGTCGACAGCGGTAGAGATCGCAGGTAAACACTTCCGTCAGAGTCTACATCAGAATCAGGCTGCTCCTCTTATCTTCTGCTTGTGGGAAAAAAAAACTGAATCCACAGACGTGTTCAGTTTGGAACATCCAGAACTGTTTGCACACAGTGTGTTGGTCATCTGCAGCATGCAGCATTCTCACCTCCCGGGAGGGGTTATTGATCCTTTCACTGTCTCACAGGTTAATTCTGTTCAGTTTCACTGTGAAAGTTATTTCATGGCACTTGTACAGAGAAAACAACAACTGTTCAGTCGGAGCAGCAGGACACGGCGGAAAGAAAAGTATATTTCAAACAGATAGAAAACCTGCAGGTGAGAAGCTAAAAAGCAAGAAACCATGTTTGAAGCAGTCTAAACCTAAAGCAGTTTAACCCAGTCATTCATTTCATAAACTAGTATGATGATAAACTTTATCAATAATAGCAATAGTGGAGGTGATAATGAACAATGGGAGCAACGTTGAATCAATCTGAGTCATTGTGTGTAAAATAAGTGGTGCACTGTAGTTGTTCTAATGTAAATGGCACAGATAAAATAATATTCTATCTGCAAAAATTCATTCAAATCCACACTTTTTTCCAAATGGTAAAAAAAAAAAGGTTTAACTTGCAGAAAGATGAAATAGAACGTTATCTAAAGCAAACATATAAGAACAGATGAAAATCCACGGACTCAGGAGGAGGAGAAGGTTCATGATTCAAAGGGTGAGGAGATCCAGTCTGGGCAGAAAGTGTTGGAGTGCACACTCACCTCTTTGAACATGTCTCTGGGGAAGAAGAGGAACGGCAGTGCAGTGAGGAAGAGGAGGCAGGAGGCGACCAGGAAGCCGAGCCACCAGGCCCCGACCCAGCGCAGGTCCTCTGATTTCAGCTCGATCTGGTCTGGAAACAGGAGACAGGAAATGATCGCCAGTGAACTGGACTTAAACTGTTTTGAAGTTGATCTTGGACTTTAGGTGAGGTTTTATAGTGAGTCAACAGACATGGAGTTGTTTTAACAGTTAAAGTCTGTAGCTTAAAGTACATTAGTGATCAAATGAAGGCGTTGAAAGGTAAGCAGAGCGGTTTTCCTATTCATTTTCATGTTAGAACAAACGAAAATTAAAGTTTCAATATTTGAAATACTTTAAAGGATATGAAAACAATATCACAAAGTACAACGGGAACTGAATGTTTAAATCGGTTTGAGATTTGAAAGAGTTTGAAGAAGTTTAAGATTCTCCCTCAGGACTTCAACAGTAACAAAAAAAATGTCTTGAGATTATAATTTATTTTAATAAATTCAAAAAGATATATATAAAAATCTAGATCATAGCCAGAGTGTTCAATGCAATGCCTTGCATTGGTACTCAAACAAGAGTGGGCCCTGTGCAGAACCCTGAATAACACCACTCTGTTCACACCTATGGTGCTTTGTAAGGCCTTTTTTTCTACAGTCTGTTTACTGCTGAATTTAATCATTCAAGTTATTTCAGTTTTTCTAAAGCACCGATAACAGAGTCATAAAAAAGAACCCCAACAATAATTATTCCACATAAACAGCAGAAGATGATCAGAAATACTTTTAACAGGAAGAAACCTGCAGAGGCCGTCTCAGAGGAGACTTTCTGCTGCTCCGGTTGGAGGACAGGAAGAGAGGAAAGAGGGAAGGAGAGGACAGATAAACAAACTGCAGGGTGAGAGAGGAGGGACACAGTTAAATGTCTCCCATCAGTCTCAACCTACAGCAGCTTCACAAGAAAACGGTCTGAAACAGCCTCAACTGTGATTTTGTGTCTCATATTGAGAGACGTGATCTCTTCAGCTCGCTCAGCACTGATATTTTCTTTTTTTTTTTTTTTTTTGCGGTACTTGTGCTGATGTTGGCTTCGGTTGCAGGAACATGTCTGAACAGGATGGATCCGAGCCAACCCGGGTCACAGCCTCTGCTGACGTCACTCCTCAGGCATCTGGATTGAACTGCTTTCGTTTGCGTGCACCGACTTCAGGTCAAAAGCTGAGACAGGAGTCAGTGACATGGAGAGATTTCATCGCCTGATCTAACAATAACAAGACAAGACTCCAAACCTGATCATCAAGATGTTTTTAAACTTGGTTTTCTGCAGGTTTTAAACATTTAATAAACCCGGTTTGGAATAATTCTGGACTTGGATTAGACTTTGTTTTAAATTTAGCTTTGATTTTCTTGCTTTTTGACTTGTTTTGAACCTTATTTTATGCTGGTTTGAAACTTGGTTTGAACTGGGCTTTAGTCTGCATCTGACTGGTTTCCCACTTTGCTTTTATAGAGGTTTATGTACTCACCTCTTACAAGATCAAAATTAATTTTAGAGGCTTTATATCTGCTTAAAACTTCTGGAATGACTTCAAACTGGTTTCAGACTGGCTGAAAGCCCAGTTTAAGTTGCTACGCCCTCTGGAGAAGGTCTAATTAAATCTTGCCTTCCAATCAGTAGCCGATCAGGTTATGTAAAGAGGAAGTGGACATTTTTTCAGGAAGGCTGTATTGGCTCTGATGCCAGTCACACTGCGGCTCACTAAATCCTGCTTTAATGATTCTCCTGCCACTATATAGTCCTGTCTGTCTCCTCTGTCGTTGTTATGTTTTTATACTTCATCAATCTGATCACTCGTGATCTTTGCACCTTGTTTGAAAGAGCAGAGTTCATCTGATTGACTTCTCCCTGTTGTAAAAACTCATACTCCTCCTTCT
>OMNM01033843.1:13371-37465 GCA_900302745.1 Parablennius parvicornis | reverse complement strand
TTCTTCTTACCTACAGCCCAGTGATTGCCCCGGGGATACACCTTACCCACGGGAGCTGCAGGGATCTGTGAGGAGTGTAACATGACAGGTACTGCAGCCAGGAGGATGAAAAGTGGCCCCACTGGTCTGCAAGTCCACGAGCAGCACAAGCACACTCCGCCCATGTTGCCACGGACAATGTCAGCTTTAAACGGCGTTAAATGATCCTGGGAGTGCAGTTAATCGGCTGGCTGTAACTCTAGAAAACCTCCAGCATAGTGGATCTGTCCGACGCTGCAGAGCAAGAAGCAGGGGTTGCAGACCTGCAGAAGTTCCACTCCCGGTAGCTTTGAAAGAAATGCCTCATGGTCAAAGTTAAATGCCCCTCCTGATACAGCTGTGCGTCAGAGGCTTTGTGCATGGACTAAAATGAAAAAGTGATGACGACTAATCATCATCTGGACTCTATAATTATTGATCATTGTTTGCCCTGAGATTATAGGAGGTTGAAACGTCATTATCGGGATGATGGACGAGACTTGAGATTAATGGTCTCTGTCTCAACAGGCAAGTGGAGACATAAGAGTTCAGACTCTGCAGATGCTGGGAACCTCTGCTCACATCCAATATGTTTGCAAAATATGCAGAGGGAATCAAAACTGATATAGGTGAACACGCCTAATTTGTAGAATATAGTATGAATATTAACTGGAACAAATAACAAATATATAGGAAGGACAGATTAAAAAAAGTTCTATTCGTCTTTCTGCTGCAAATAGTTTCTATATATGCAATAAGTACCTCTCCTGCAATGAATCTGCATGTTCACTATGTGACTGACACAACACTGAGCCACATTGTTTTGTACAATATACAGAGTTTAAGGCTTTTTTGCATTGACCTCTGCCCAGAATGAATCACCTATGAGGCATTAAAATGTGTTGTATTGTATTTTTCATGTATTTCAGGCTGAAACATGAAACTGCACCATTGTGTGAGGACTATCACCTCGTTCAACTCTGTGGAGTTTACATGTTCTCCCTGTGCATAGGTGGGTTTAGTGCTCTGGTTTAAATCTGAGCTTCGGCTGGATACATCTGGTTTTCAAGGTTGTTTTATTCCCCACAATGAAATGTTTCCTGTTAAATTTTGAGAAGCTTCACAATATGAAGAAAGCCCTGCCCGAATAATGACACTGCTAAAAATTCAAAATTACAAATGTACCACTTAAAACTAAGAATCAAATCGCATTTTATTGTATAAGGATGCCAACAGTCAAGAATACAATACATATTATCGTATTAGTTGGGTGAATCACCCTAATACACATTAAAGTGACAGATTTTCATTTTGGGGGAAATACACCTGTTTTTTTATGCAATTTAAGGAATATGGTTATTACAACAGTAATACCCAATATTACACATTCTCATAAATGTTTATTGCATATTGCAAATTCAAATTATCAAATCATCAAACTTCATTTTACCATCAAGTCCATCCTGAAGAAGAACGTCTGGACTCATCTGGATGTTACTACATTTTTTGAACCGTGTTTACATGCTTTCCAGCTTAATGCAAATCCTAAACCCACAGACGAGAGAGAGAGTTGACCATTGGGCCTCAGTCCATTTCAAATGTGCACAGAGAAGATGGCAGCATTTTGAACATGTTTCTGAGGACATGCAGCAGTTTTATTTTCTGTCTGTGGACCCATAAAACCGTCTTGTCTACCTTTATCCAGGTGGAGCTGATTCCAGCTGACTGTGTGTGAGGACGGATAAACCCTGCACAGGTCTCCATTCCATCCTAGGACACAGACAATCACACACTAACATCCACATCTACTAGCAATTTAACAATTAACCTCAAATATATGATTCTAGAAGATCACCAAAAAAAAGAATTCATGAGAGCACAGGAAGAAGAACATGTAGACTCCAAATCGTAAGATGCTCAACAGACGTGGAAGAAGGGACATTCTTGTACTTACCACAACATCGCTGTGCAGCCTGAAATATCCCAAACTGGCCTTTATATGATCTACAAGTCAAAGTCAATTTATTGTCGCAACCAAGACTTCACCGTCCTCCACTGGGGAACATTATCTAGGAATTGTTTAACAATCTCAGACAAGTTTATTCACAGACTGGTTTAAACAGAACATTTCAGAGGGAGAAAAAAAAAAGGGCATTAGTTCATCAAACTTGTTAATGCTCCTGCCAATTAACCAAATGGACTGCAAACTGCTGCTTGAGGTGGTTTTTTTTTTTTTCAGAATCACTTCTCCAAATCACTGCTTTCCCTATCCACATATTTTTTAGATACTTCACTAACAGTAAGATCTCAAACTTTCAAGAACTGACTTATTGTTTATGTTCTACTGTGATATAATTGAAAGAAATTGTAAATTATTGCGTCTAGTTTGTATTTAGATTTGACTAATTTCTCACTGTCTCGTCGGCACTGCCGCAGACATTACCAATAATGCAAATTACTGGCAGAAACCGAGCTTCGCTACACTGGAGCAGGCTCCAGACTGTCTCAGGCTTTGTGCTCAGAATCATTCCTAATTTCATTGCAACCAGCAGCTGACTTTAAACAGACAAGTTATCAAATTGGATTCCTTCAGTCTGACAGAATTTGGAGTTGTAATGTTGTTAGTAAAAAAAAAAAGAAAAACCACGATAACTGATAATACACTTTCATTCCTCCGTCAGGCAAACTGTCGAACCTGCGCTTAACTAATTTTGACATAGAAACCTTGTTTCTGTGTTGTAACCTGCCTTAAGAGAGTCATGAAGAAGTAAAAACTGAGAAAAGACGTCAAAAACTCAAATACGTCAGAACATATGAACATGTGGTGGAAGTGGTTCCAGATACTCGGTTAAGGTGTTTTTACAAGTTCATCGATTCTTGATTTTACATCTTGTACAATAACACTGAGACATCCCTAACAAAACTGAAGAATTCCTGCAATTCTTCCATATTAAACCGTCGTTATGGCACAAGTGGAAAGAATCCTTGTCAATCCTTGACAGTTCTAATCAGGATGACATACAACAGAGTCTAAAACATCTGTTTTCTCTTGCCTTGTGTGTAACACTGGGCTCCTCAAGAAAAGCTGCACGCACAAGTAATACACTAACACAAAAGTACCTTATCAGTCATGACCAACTCTAAAAGCTGTAACTTCCTCATGAAAGCAACAGGGGTTTACGGTAAATGATGTTGGAAATGTCCTTTAATCTGACTGATATTGCCATTAATTCAAACTTGCAATTGTACTAGTAAATGAGTTTAATCCTGTGAGATACAAGTTACAGGTTCAGTTCACAAGATGTGTTTTAGTCCACATATGAAGAAAATCTCCAGGAAGCCAATAGATCACAGGAAGATATAACATCTCAATATTATATTATAAAGTGTGACAAGTGCTAAAAATAACAGAAGATATAAGAAATGTGTTAATATGCCAGCAGCTTGTTAACTCCCTCTGCTGTTTGATTGATGAAAATAAAATTATTTAAGAGAGGTTAATTCTTGGTGTTAAAATCAGTTCAATAAGTTCAAACTACATTACACTGAATACACACCAATAGAACGAAATGATACATTACAAATAAATTGCTGTAATTAAACTTCTAGTTTTGTGAGTAATTTTCAAGTACAATTCACATATTGTAACCTAGTTTGTTGATTTTATAATCATAAGTCACTGCAGAGATACACCCACAATTTGAATTAATATTCAAATCTATTGATCTGCATTATTCTAGGCAAGCAGTGAATTATTTTAACATATCAAATATATTTTGACATCTACTTTTGTTTTCCATTGAGCAAAGCATTGAAGACACAAGTGTACATTTTCCAGCGTTTGCCCAATCCATATAGTGGTAAACAATAACGTCCCCCATCTACTCAAGTTATTTTATTGTAACTTGTACTTTTACTTGAGTGGCTTTATATTTGTATTTGAATACAATGGAGGCAATGTAAGATTTGTTGTGTTTTTTTGCTTTTATTTTGAACATAAAACAAGGATATGTTATCGTTATACATAAAACACACTAAAATATTTGAAAATTAGTGGTACAACATACAAACTTCAATCTCCAGGAGTCATTAAACGATAAGCCTAACTTCCATGATTTACTTGAGTGCACAATTTTAGAACCTTTTCACCGGATAGCAGTCTATTACAAAAGAGTGTTTGTGATCAATGATTCAAATTATGTATTATACACGCTTGTTTCGTGTGAACAGGTGATATCTGTGGCAAAAATATTCATGATTCCTCGTGACAGCCTGTTTGCTTCCTTGATAACAGCTTAAAACACAGTATTAATGTTTCTGGAAAGGTGAGCCACAGGAATGGAGCAGTTTTCAAACAGAGCAGGGACTCACGTATATGTCTGTGTGAGCTTCTCAAACCTGAACCATCCCTTTCATGACCGTATTGACACACAGATTGCTGGAGGAAGAGAATAGATGAGGACAGATAAGCATGAGTAATATTTAGTGCTGGAAAGGTTGAGTGTTTCCACCGTGTACTGTCAGGTCACAACGCCACACACACGTTCCTAGCAGGATATTAAAGAGTACCTCTGACTGGTAACATATTAGATCTTCATCCAGAGGATGACCTTAAACAAACAGGATGAGTCACGTATGCTCAAAGGGCAGAAACAGGTAGGACCCACTGCACCGTGCGACCTGAAATATCTGCTCCTTCATTTTTATGGGAGATCATGCAGGAAGAAAATGTCTTGAATATGAATAATTATCCAGAAAATATAAACGCTTGCGGGAAAATACATGATGCTATTTACTGTTTTATGTTTTTGTCACATTTTTATACTTCAAAAAGTCTTCTTTTTTTTTTTTAAAGATTCCCTTACAAAAAAGGAAAAACACATGAAAAGGTCGTACAATTTCTGCAATTTATGATTTCAGGATCACCACATGCTGAGAAACAAAGGAGGTTTTAATTGACTTGGTGATTATTAACAGCCACTCATGTCTGATTGCTAGGTGTGCATTACCTGCACTAGACGCCACTATTTTTATTTTCAGACACCACAATTACATCAAATCAAGTTGACTTGAAGCACCATACGTCACTGATCATATTCCACATGTGAGAAATTGATTACAAGTTTTAACCGGATAAACTGAACTTTGAACAAGATGCAGATATTTCAAAAGGGAAATACGCTTGGGTGTTTGTTGGACGTACCAGCAGATGGCGTTGTGGGTGAAATATAAATACTGATGTATTACGTGTGTGACCATATTATCAATGATGTGAGATAAACACTAAGGTTGTTTTCACTTGAGACATCAAGTGATGTATAATTATTGCAGTGTCCCCAGTTTCTTCAATCTAATTATTCCATGCACAACTACAAATGGAACAAAAAAAGTAATAAAAATGAGAATAATAACAAAAAGATTCCCTTTCTGCTGAAACAGTGACGTCCTCTTCTTTTCTATTCATACTAGTCATTCCTTTCAAATGCCAAGTGATTCATTAAGTGGTCTGATGGTGTCAGAGTTGTATGGACACCGGCTTTATGAAGAGTGGAGAGGAGAGGAAAAGAGACATGTTTAAGGAACGTGTTTCAGTAGGGAGAGTGTCAATTAAAATGGATCTTTTTCTATTATGAGATCTTGGTTGTCCTTCACAACTTTGACTAAAATTATCATCCAGCTTTGTAATCAGTAGCCACCAAGGCAGCAAAGACTTTTAAAGACACAGCTTCCTATTGTAATTCTATCAAAACAGAGGAAAGAAATACATAATGTTTATTGTTTTGCAGATGCCCGAATTAATTAAAAAAAGATCTGTTCACCCGCCCAGTGCAACCTGATAAAATCTCAAGGCCTTTCTTTCATTGTCATTTTTCTCATAAATATATTGCCAGCCTTCATTTTTCCATCAGCTGAAGCTAATAGTGACACAGAGTTGGCGCTATATAAAGTTGGTGCTACATAAAAGCTGGAGGCCCGGGGTCACTGAGGGGCCTGAGGAAATGAGACCCGACTCATATTGGACTATAAAACATTTGGTGGCTGCACATTTCTATGGATGCAACCTCAAAATATGCATTGGCATCACGTAGGCTTTTATACATGTTCTGCAATTGTCATAGTTGGTTAGAACTCGAGGAAGTGACGTACCAAACATGAAATAGAGGAGAACTGCCGTCTTGCATGATGGAAATTTACAAATTTTTTATCACTGTTGTCTTCTGTCTTCAACTACATTCTGGGTAAAATACATTCTGAGTTGGTTTGGGTGGGTGAGGGAGGGATTTGCAGAGACTTGATTGTTTTCTTAAAAAAAAACCCACAAATGGATACCATTCAAATGTGTTTCTCGACAAAATGTGTGCTTATTTGTATGATTTACATAATGAATTAGCACTTAAACATGTGGGGCAAAATAGTTACATATTTGATGCTTAAAGAAAGATCTCAAGATAAATCACAGCAAAAAGAAGTTGAAAACAACAAGAGTATATTTTTGTTATTTTGTACAATGTTTCTTTGAGTTCTGAATGTTTAAAGTCAAATATTGCTTTCAAGGCATCAAAGAAAAAGATCACACTCTATTTTTACACTTTAGATACTGACAAAACAAAAACATCCATAATCCATAATCCCATAATATAATACAGATGCAGACGGACCATGTGTTTTTTGTATTCTGTGTCCTAGTGAAGCTTTCTGGTAAAATCCCTGGCTGGAAATTCTGAAGCAAAAGAGAGGGGATGGTTAGTGTTCAGCAGCTCCTCTTCCTCCCAGCATGAATGGAGGCAACATGACGTCATGTGACTTATTCTCTGTTCGGGGTGGGGAGTAACCTCAGCCTCTTCTCCTGCACTAAAAATCTGTCACAGTGTAGAGAGGCAGGAGGCACCATGAGGGCCTTTTTATCATTATATATGCTGCCTCCAGCTGCAATCGCAGTGTGTAAAATGCACTTGTGTTGTCTAATGAATAAATCTGGTACCGTCTCTTACACAATGAAGGATAATTAAGTTGATTCTGCAGCAAATCATGGCTGCCTTTAGGTCTCCAGGATGTGTCCAGGACTGGTAGCAGGCCTAAACGAGTCATCCTGATCCTACTGAAAAGCCTCTCTGCTGTCTCACAGGTACGTTAATACCTCTTTCGTTTTATTCAATAATTTATCTGCAGCACATGCTAAGCTTTATGTCATTTTTGATTTGCTTAATACTATTGTTATGTGTGCAACTGATCCCATGTCTACACATAAAGACCTGTATAAGAAGGAGCACATTTCACTATTATTGCATGTCCAATCGTGCCATCATCTTACACTGCCATCGTGCACGCATACAAAAATGTATTGCTGCAATGGAAAGCTCGGATGAAACTCAATGACCTTATCTTTCAGAGCCTTAAGACAGTCACTTGGGCCTAAACAGAGGCCCATTATCTCTCCAGTGTTAGTCATCGACACTATAACACCACTGACGAGAGATAAACGTGCAGAATGAGGATCACACAATCACATGCTAAGACGAGTCACTCAGTCACATTGTTCTGTGGCAAAGGCTTAAAGTTTGAACATGGTGTACTGATTCAAGCTCCTATTATGCATTACTGCTGCTCATTTCCTTTTCCTCCATTCCTCTCTGTCTCACCCACCTCCTTCCATTCCAAACCTCCCCCCTCTCTCTCTCTCACTCTCTCCATTCTCGGCAGCAGCTGCTGCTGCCGCTGCTTCAGAGCCAGAGTGGAGAGTCCCCTCACCCCCCTGCTCAGACACAGACAAAAGGCCTGATTCGCCTGCTGAACACTGCCCCCTTTCTCCATCCGTCCCTTCATGCACGGCCGTGATAGTGGTGGAGGTGGAGGTGGAGGTGGAGGTGGCGGGGGTTTTTCAGCAGCAAAAAAACGAGGCCTGGACTGGGACTGAAATCTAGGACTGACACAGTGAAGAACAGTGGAAAAGGGAGGGGGGAGGAGGATGGAGGCTGGAATGGTTGGTCCTGAGTAAAGGCAGGTGCTGAGGCCTCTACAGGAAGACTTCTTTCCCCTGAATATCTCTCAGAGTGGGGGGAAAAAATCTGACAAGGGTATGCCATGTTTACCTCTTAAAATGCATGTGTGTTTCAGTGGGGGTGTACGTGGGGCAAGGGTGGCATGTGGGGAAGGGGGTGTGCATGAATGGCTTGTGTTTGCCCAGGTTAGGCTGTGGTCTTTTGTTTACATTTCTTGTCTTCTATCACAGTATCACAGTCTCTATTTAGTCATCAAATGTGTTTCAGACGAAGGTTTTTCTGGCTGAAAATGAAACTGAAACAATAAGCCGAGTTCAGCTTCAATGAAAATCATCTAACCCGTTAGTGTATTTTTATTAGGTTGATAATTTTTTCAGTAATACATTTGCAAATAACCTTACCTGCCTTTTTGCACACTTCTGCGAGCACATGAATGTTTTTGTCCTTTTCATCCTGTTTGATCCTTCTTTTTTTTTTTTCTCAATGTTCTGCTACTCAAACTAACGTCATATTTTCCAGCATCATTATTGTTTACCTCTATGTGGTCTGATGTTAAGGCTGTGCAATTGCCTGTAACCCTTTCCACACCAGTCCAAACTATAGTAATTTCACATCATCCATATCACGACATGCAACTAGTTCAGTATGAAATGTTGCAGTGCTTTCTGGGAGGTGGGCACACTGCTTCTGCCTCTGTGTTTCTGAGGCCGTATTGCAGCACGGAGGCTTTCTTGCTGGGTGACCGGAACCAGCTGAAACCGGTTTGAGGCAGACGGAGGGCTGACAGGAACAATGCCGTCTCTGTGCAACACAGGCGTAGAGGTGCTACATGGTGCTACATGGCAGTCCCTTTTGCAGCCATGGCACACAGGCACAGCTCAGGCTGCTGCTCGCTGCAGGCTGCACGTCGAGGCTCGATGCAGATCGCCTCGCAGCAAAGAGAGCAGGGAGATTTGGGAAGGGACAAGGGCAGGGGGGGACGTCACTGGCTGGAAGTCTGCTATGAATCTGCAGCCTCACACATGCATACACACACTCACAGAAGCATGATCCATCTGTCTGTTTCTATGTCTTCGTGCTGCTGCTGCTGCTGGTGACTGAGGACGATCCTTACCAGGAACATCACTATTCACCACATCCCTGGATGTAACCTGACCCTGTTTTCTGGGCCTTTGCCTGGTTGGAAAGAAACAAGACTTTTTTTCAGGCAGGGTGGGGTGGATGGCTTTTGTGGGTTAGTAGTATTGTGACTGTCTGTTGCAGGATGGAAGGAAGAAAGGCAAGAAGGTTTGGCTAGTGGCTGGAGAGAGACGGAGGCAAGAGGGTGAGGAGTTTGCTGATTCACTTGCATGCTTCCACCATTGTTATTTCACGTTACTGAGATTGCAGCAGTCCTTCACACGGTGTGTCAGTTTCAGGTGGTAACACTGCATGTGTATTAAAGTGTTGTTGTTGGGACAGGGCCTGTGTTGTGTGTTTTTCATGTGTTTAAACTTCATTTACTTTCTATGGCAGGCATCTCTAGCTGTCATGGCGGGGTTTTTTTCCACTAGGCCTTTCTCTCTCTGCTGCAGCTCCTCACAAGCTCAGCAGCCATTTTTTCCCCCTCTCACTGCATTTACAGCCAGCCCTCTCCCTCAATAACACGACTCCTTCTCCCAATCGTTCCCTTCATGTCTGCCACATCCTTGTTGCAATCCATTGATCTGGATTAAATCAATATTATTCATATTTTGAGAAAAAGCTGAGATTGTGAGATGCAGATGTTTACACGTGGCAGTGATGCATCTGAATCAAACTGGAGGAAATACAAGCAGAGCCGCTCGGCCACCCTGCTTTATGTGCCAGAACACCCACAATACACACAGACAGCACATTATATACACATCATAAACCGTAGTTTACTGGAACAAAAAGTGACTGATTTCTAATATATACTAAATTGAACACAGCTTTGTTGATGTATAGTAACAAAGAATTTTCCTTACAAAATAGATCCTCATATGTATATATATTGTGTTTTTGATACAGTACATTTCTCATAATTGTTCCATTTACATGTCCAACTCTAACCCTGTAATCAGTTGAGAAGAGCCAGTCGCCTTTAAGGGAAACAAAGAGGCATCTTATGTTAATTACTCAGATTGGGAATATCACGATCCGCTTTCAATAAAATATGTAATCATGGCGGAGAAAATGTCTTTCCATGTTCCATCAACAGCTTCTGGTGAAAAGTGAACATTGAGTCTTTAGCACCCTGGTATAGTATTTTTTCCTCTGCTTCTTAACGTTTCAAAATCATAGCAATTCTGAGCATGTAGTGATTTCAGAGAGAAATTGTTTTGCAGATTACTCACTTTTAATGCCATCAAAATGTCACACAGAGGGGTGCCCTGTGTGGATGAGCATGTGGCTCTCTGGTGTTTTTCTCAGAAGCAGGTCAATAAAATTAACCAATGAAAGAACATGTTTCCGGAATAGCACTAATGGTACTTATCATTCATCCGTAATATACATGAATGGACTTTTTTTTGCATTTGGGTTGGAAGAAGAAAGGAAAGAGATCACATTGAAAGTAATATCATGCACCAGAAAACAGCTATCATCTTACAGAACATTCAAAAGATATATGCTATGTGCACATCGGCACACCATGTGGAGATTAGGTAAACTACAAAACTAAAGGTCGATGGAATGCACTCTTCGTACAAAACCTAACATAACTCATACTGTAAATTACACAGAGATGTTAAAAATTTCATAAACAAATAAACTCTTATGAAATTAAACAGTTAAAGCACTTTAAGAATGTGAATATGATGGCTTTGGCAATATAAACCAAAGTAACACATGTTCTGTGGCCAGGACCTAGCCACAGAACATGTGTTATAATGTGAATCTCATTGCGTCACATCATTAAAATAATGAAGATCAATTAAGGATTAAAAAAAAAAACATGGGTGGAATATTACTTTAACTTATTTTTTCCTTCCCTTTGTGTTCACTAGGTAATCTCCAAATTAAAACAGGAATAGTATCATGGGAGATATGAAGACACCAGACTTTGATGACCTGCTGGCGGCCTTTGACATCCCCGACATGGTGGATCCCAAAGCTGCCATAGAATCCGGCCACCATGATGACAGTGATGGACAACTCAAGCAAGCCACCGGCAGCGTGACTGCTGGTGAAGAAGTCAACAATGTCTCAATGGCACAGGATATTGGAGTCAGTGTCATAGTTAAAAACATTCGAAACGCGGACTCCAGTGAAAATGATGGATCTTCTCCAGAGAGGAATATGAATTTTAGTTCCCAATCACAACCGCATACTGTTGGCAATGGGCTTCATAATAGCTTTTTGCCCTCAATTTCATCTGCTGCTCACACCAAGCATGGCTGGAAACCTCCTAAAGAGAACGGACAGAAACTCGGCCAATTATCTTCCTTTAATCAATTCAGTCCAATCTCAAGTGCAGAGGAGTTTGACGATGATGAGAAAATTGAGGTAGATGATCCCACAGACAAGCAAGAAAGTCAAAATGCCAATAAGCCCACTGCTAAGAAAGAAGATCTGAATCTCAAATCAACTGTGGACAGTGGTTCCAACTTCAAAACCAAAGGAGACCAAAAACCTGATCAGAATAACAACAGCACATTGAGCGGTTATAAGTTACCTAAGCCCTCTCAACCAACATTTGATCAGGAGGTATTCAAAGAAATCCCTCTCAAATCTCAAGATTCAGAAGGCAGAGAAGCTGGTGAATCCTCAGGAGTTGTAAATGTGAACAATGTTCCCCAAGCTAAAACTAAGTCCTCTCCTAAACTGTCATCCTGTATAGCCGCCATCGTTGCTTTGAGTGCCAAAAAGTCCACTACTGAGGACTTAGATACTCTGGATTCTCCAACAACACAGAAAGGATCCATTCAGAGTACTGAAAGTATAGAAGTTCCAGAGAAATCTCAAGAGCAGGAGTCCGCCCTGGAGTTTGCAAAGAGGTTACTAATGAGACAACCAGACAGCCCATCTAGTATCATCAGTGAAGGAAGCAGCAAAGATTCTCCTTCTTCAAACACAGAAGCTGCACCAGTCATCCCTAAAGTTAGAATCAAAACAATCAAAACCTCATCTGGACATATTAAGCGTACTGTTACTCGTATCCTCCCAGAGCTTGATATAGAGGGTCTCAAAAAAGGAGTGAACAACCCATCCCTCCTGGCAACTACAAATGCAATTTTCTCATCTCCCTCTAAATCCTCTTTGCCAACCACTGTATTAGCCACAACTGGAGGCCCTTCAATTGAAATAACCAAGCAAATGACCATTAAACCGGTGGCAACAGCCTTCCTGCCAGTCTCAGCAGTCAAAACGGCTGGTTCACAGGTCATCAACCTTAAGTTGGCCAACAACACTACAGTCAAAGCAACAGTCATCCCTGCTGCATCAATGCAAAGTGCCAGCAGTGCCATTTTAAAAGCTGCTAATGCCATCCAGCAACAGACTGTCATGGTGCCTGCCTCTAGTTTGGCCAATGCCAAACTCGTGCCAAAGACAGTCCATCTTAGTAACCTGAATCTTCTGCCTCAAGCAGTGTCATCTGCAGCCTGTGATCTCCAACAGGCCCTGTTCTCCTCCAAACAGTCCCAGCAACAGCCGTCACAAGTAAAACAGCAGAAAAATCTTTCTGGTCAAGCTTCAAAGAAAGTCTCTCGGGTTCAGGTATTCACTGGCTCGCAAAGCTCTGTCGTGGATGCCTTCAATAAAGTCCTGAGTAGCATGAACCCAGTCCCAGTGTACATCCCTAACCTCTCTCCACCAACTGCCGCCTGTATCTCTCTACCCTCGCGAGGCTACAAGTGTCTGGAGTGCGGAGATTCGTTTGCGCTTGAGAAGAGCCTGACGCAGCATTACGAGCGCCGCAGCGTACGAATCGAGGTGACTTGCAACCACTGTGCCAAGAGTCTCGTGTTCTACAACAAATGCAGCCTCTTGTCTCACGCGAGGAGCCACAAAGACAAAGGAATGGTGATGCAATGCTCACATCTGATCCTAAAACCCATACCTGCTGATCAGATGATCAGTGCATCGATTTCATCAGGATCACCCAGCATCACCTGCACCAATACAACGTCTCAAACAAACACAGGACAAATCCAAGGTAAATCTCCTGGCGGTGCCACACAAGCTGCAGTCATCTCAGCTCTATGCAGTGCTCCACTGGTGGCTGCCATGCCGCTGGAGGACGACGCTTCAAAGCTCTGCAGGCACAGCCTAAAATGCTTGGAGTGCAACGAGATGTTCCAGGATGACGGCGCACTAGCTATGCACTATCAACAAGCACTGGAGTCCAGCGGTCAGGTAGGTGTATACGATCTGTGAACAGCTGAGGAATTGAGGCAAAGTTATTCTAGGGTGCTTTGGTCATTTGCGCAAAGGTTTAAAATTGTAGTCCAGAATGATATACCAAATACTGTGCCTATGTTGTTGTTTTTGCTTGAACTGACCAACTCATTGTAGTCAGGTTTTAAAAATATTCATTTTATTTTTTTTTTTATTTATTTCAGGCAAAAACATTTCACAGTGGAACACAAGGGAGACAAAGTCATCACATGGTCTCACTACGGTCTAATTTAACATAAAAAGAAAGAAAGCCAGCTCCAATTTAGTTTGAAAGATAGTGGGAAGAACAAAACATATTCAACCTCACCCCCATTTTTAATTAATATTTAGATAATGAGCGTCACCGAACTCAAAACTGACTGGCAATCATCTATACACAATATTAAATATATCATACAGCAATAAAATAAATAAGACATACCAGCAATGGTAATCAATAAAATACCAACAATTGGAATAAAACAAAAAACACTCATCAACAATAGTATACAGATTATTGATATATAATTAAGACCCACCCTCTCAAGATTGTAACCACACCTGATGTTTATATAACAGTTCAAATCTGTGAATAAACTGATTTATCTTAAGATGTTGTAGCTCTATGTAAACCTTTTCTCCCCCATTGCATTATCCTCATTAAATAAAAAATCCTGAGATGTGTTAATTTTCTCTTTGTTTGCTGTTTTCCAATAGAAAACATGCAGCATTTGCCAAATGCTCCTCCCAAATCAGTGCAGCTTTCTGTCACACCAGCGAATCCACCAGCACAAGTCTCCTTACATCTGTCCGGAGTGCGGTGCCAGCTGCCGCTCTGTTCACTTCCAGTCGCATGTCACCAAGAACTGCCTGCATTACACTCGGAGAGTTGGCTACCGGTCAGTCTACCTAAAATCTCTTTACTTTCAGAAAATGTGATGAACAAATTTACCATATTGAGTCACGTTCTTCTGTAAGTGGCCGTACTTTCACTTAAGTGTTCTATGTACTTGCTGTTCTTCCAGAATGTCACTTAAAATGTCATTTTTAATAACAGTTATTATTACATTATGTTGGCTTCAGCAGGCTAATTACGTGTCTTAGAAAATGAATGAAATTTCATGAAAAAAGGTCAGAAATGGACAGCCACAATTAACAAGTCAAGTCAACCGTAATTTTAATAATTTTAAAAAAGGAAAACATATTGTGATCATGTGCTATCATATGCATACAGTTTAAACTAGATAAAGATTTGCCCAGCATAGCTATTCAAAGCTTATAAAATCAATCCAGCTTTAATACAACTTGAAAGAAATAATTAATTTATACCTGCATATGCCTGTAATAAAGATCTCATGAAAGATACATGAAAAATACCAATTCCCCTACTTGCCTAGCTGTTTTTGAATGTGACCATTTGAGTCCAGTGCTGGCTGCAAACCTATATAATTTTGCAAACTCTCTCTTTCTCCCCCCCCCACCAACACCACCAGCTGTCTTCACTGCAGTGTGATTTTCGCTGATGTTGCAACTCTCAAGTCTCACATCCAGAGCACTCACTGTGAGACCTTCTACAAATGTCCTTTGTGCCCAATGGCTTTCAAGTCTGCACCTGGAACACACTCGCATGCACAGACGCAGCATCCAGGAATGAAGGCTGGAGAGCCCAAGTAAGTCTTTCAATGCCAAGCAAATAGAAATATATATCAAAAATAACTTGTACATGTGACTAAAGCTTAAAATGTATTTCTTTCCACTCATCATGCTTCATTGACAAAGATACACACCAACGTCACCTGATACCCATATCGAATTATGTTTCCTGTGGAAACTCAGATTCATTAGTGGAAGGATTAGTGGATTTTCATGTGGGGGCTTAACCTGGTTGTTTTTTTGTTTTGTTTTTTCCACATAGTGAACCTTTCATTCACCTTAAGGTAAAGAATCATCAGTCCACTAGTAATGGCACAGGTGCTCATGAGCCGCTGAATACATCATTGATTCATGATTTCTGTCATGCAAAAGTAGAATTTTAAACAATAAATAATGGACTGATCCACTTTGTTGTGTTTGTTTATATCCTAATCAAAAATGTATGTGTAGCAGCTTGCATTGAAATAATTGGACTCAGCCTTGACCGGATATCTCTGCTTTAATCTTGATTGGGGTTTTTTTTTCTTGGTGTTTTTGACAACTGTTTTTTTTTTCTTCTTTTCTTCAGGGTGATCTATAAATGCTCCATGTGTGACACAGTGTTCACTCTGCAGGCTCTGCTCTATACACATTTCGATCAGCACGTCGTCAGTCAAAAAATTTCAGTGTTCAAATGTCCTGACTGCTCCACACACTATGCTCAGAAGCAACTAATGTTGGATCACATCAAGGTAGACATAAATCTACTGACCTCTGATACTCTCGTAGTGTCGTCAATGTGAAATGTGTGCAATATGCAGAAAAAATGTTATCTTATAATTATTTCCATGTGGCTCACTTTCAGGCTATCCATGGAACCCTAAAAACCACAGAGGGTCCACCAAATTTGGGCATCAACCTCCCTCTGAGCGCAAAGCCCACTAATTCAAACAGCAGCAACAGTCCACATAACAATAACAACAATAAAGACACAGTGACCGTCAATTTTCAAGAAAAAAGGGAGAAGAAGAACTCACTTTCACCCTTAAAGAAAACCGACAATAACTGTTCAGGAGAATTCAAGAGTCCTTCCAGCTCAGGATACACGTGCAGAGACTGCAACAGCCTCTTCAGTTCCAAGGAGATGTTTGTGACGCACATGAGGCGAGAGCACGGCAAGGTGAATATGACAACTCATGTGCATGAGGAAATTATGAGTTGGTCACGCTTTTTTTTTTTTTTTCTGCTCAGTATTGCATGATAAAACGTCAATCCAGAAAAGAATGGAGAGATGGTAGCATAAATCCATAGACGGTCTTAAGCCTGTACCGCTCAAACGTCATATTCTATGCAACTTGATTGTCAAATATTGGAGTCAAATCCTGTTAGAAAGCTTGTTTGACTGAAAATGAAGTACGAAGCACCCTAATGCCTAAACAACCCTAATGTTTACTGTGGTTTAAGCGTATAGATTTCTATTGCCTTCTCTCATACTGCAGATTCTAAAGAAGCACCCATGCCGACAGTGTGATAAGTCCTTCAGCTCTTCACACAGTCTTTGCCGACACAATCGCCTCAAACACAAGGGAAACCGCAAGATGCACACCTGCCCGTGAGTATATACATCAGTGCACAGTATTCAAACGCAATCAACTATATTCTCCTCTCAAGATATGTTTGTGTTTAGTGTCCAAAGGCGGAAAAAAAAACAGATCCTCTCTATCGTAGTTTCTTTAAATCTGTTGGCATTCAAACAAAAGGTTTATTTGTCACATTTCACAAGGCTGGGCTTTGTGGTTGATTCTTAACAGTCCTTATCATAATTCAATAGGCACTGTCCAGCTCACAGTCAACCCTTCACTAAAAGAGTGCTGCTGGATCAGCACATTCAGCTCATGCATGAAGTGAAAGATGCAGAAGGAAAGACTGCCAATGCTCTCGAGGATTTATCTGGCAAGGAAATGGTACAGTGGCACACTTTTACAGAGAATATTCTCCATTTCCTGTATAAAAACACTTAATTGTATCAAAATCTCATCTGCAGAGCTGCAGCACCAAAAGGAAGCAAGAAGACAAGGAGAAGTCTCGAGGCTCCGACTCGCAGCCCTTAAAGAGGCTGAAGGTGAACATCCTCAAAGTTCACAAGTGTGCCGTCTGCAGCTTCACCACTGAAAATATTGCCGCTTTCCATGAGCACATTCCCCAGCACAAGTCCGACTGCTCATCCCACCAGTGCCGCGAATGTGGCCTGTGCTACACTTCCCACCGCTCGCTGGCCCGACACCTCTTCATCGTCCACCGCCTGAAGGAGCCGCAGGGTCTCGGCCGATATAACGGACGGGGACGGGAAGACGAGGAGAGTCAGAGGGAGAACCAGTTGGACGTGACGGACGAGAACGACAACGGGACACCGAATACCAAATGCAAAGTGTGCGGGAAGTTGTTTGAAACTGAAGGGAACTTGAATACGCACATGAGGACACATGGGATGGCGTTCATCAAGGCAAAGAGACTGAGCGCGGCCGAAAAGTGAGAGCAAGACACTTCTACCATTCCGCCCCAGAAGCAGATGTGTTATCAACTTATAGTCTCTTAAACACACATGCACTGGCTGTAAATACATGACTTAATGTACATATATGTATTACAATATGTACCCAATATACATACAATATATGTAATATATGCCAACTTATGTGTCTTTTAGCAGACTGAACAGGAGTTTGTACACATGTAGATGATTCTGTAGATCTTTTTTTTTTAAGAGTTTTTCTTTATTTTAAACGGCGTCCATTCTCACTAGAACTAGATGTATAGATCAATTGTGTAATGGGATTAATCCTCATACGGTCAGCAATAAATGCTGCTGATGTTCAATGAATGTCTTTTTGAACTAAATGTAAATAGGGGATGTGGGAACTTCAAGCTTTCTATTAATATCATACATATCCAAAATCTTCGATTTATAATCAGCTGGAAAACAATACATAATCACTGCTGTATTTTTAGGAATAAAGTAGAATTTTAGGACAATCAGTTAAAGAAGGTGATCATAAGCTCTATTTTGATACTGCCTTACAATCATCTACATATCAAATACACACAACACTAATCCCCAATAGTGGAAGAATTTAAAATGAGGTCCAGGGTTTATACATGTTCCTCTTTTAAAGACAAAAAATTTGGGCCAAATGTGATTTTTTTACAAGTATTTACTACATTTTTAAAAAAAAAATTATTTTGTCGATGCTTCATTTCTGTTTTAATATATGATAAATGGCAGCTGTTTGAGATTGAAATTCACCTAAAATTGAATATATATATGACAATTTTAAAAATAAGCACTTGCCCTTCACTGAAAAACCCTCGTCTCTATGAAATCTGTCATTACAGCTCAATAACAATAAACCGTAACGACGACAGTTGATGACAACATTTCATTTTAATCCTTTTTTTCTAGCTTTTCTTAAGTCTGTGGTTCTTGTTGATGTGGAATAACAATGAATGTTCACTGATATAAGTTACACTGAAAACCCACATAACTAAAGGGAAATTATGAATGTAAACATGACAATAAAAGTGAGTTATTCATAGCAAACAGCCAACTCAAAAACTATCTGGTGACCGTAATCCACTGCTTCGTTAATGTTAAAAACAGACTCTGATTTGGACCAATGTTTTCTACAATTCAATAAGATTTTTAAAGTGTCGCGCTGTAAAACTGCATGTGAGAAGCAGTCTGTGAAGTGTCTGTTTACTAGAATGTGTCCTACCGCTGCTATTTTTAGAAGTATCTGACGCTTGTATACAAAGTTGTTCTTCATGTCAATAAATGATGAAACCTGACAGGAGTGAGATCTGATGTCGAGTGCACAGCAGACATCGGGTCTTCTCCATGAAAATATATCAGAAATCGTCTCATGATCACTCGGACTCCTGCTTCTTGCATGATGCTGCTAATGTAGCGACATGCTTATACTGTCAATTACAATACTATTTGTTTGGGTTACTTTAAAAAGTGAAGTAAATTCTTTAGCACTTAGGCTGCACTGGTTTATAGATTCCTTAGAACATTAAAGAAATGTTTCAAACTGGGTTTTGAAGGTGGTAAACACTATTACATGACTCAGCGGTTGCACTCAGGTCTTGATTAATTTTTAGCATCTTCCAGCTCTTTGTTTTGGTTTTGTACTTCCATTTAACTTAAGAGCTGTAACACACTGCGTGGTCAACGGCTTGAGCAGTCCCTAGACACTTTACATTGTTAATCACATTCACACATTCACACACACATTCACACACCAATGGAAGCGGCTGCCATGCAAGGCACCTATTAGTCCATCCATAGGGAGTAGTTTGGGGTTCAGTGTCATTCTCAAGGAAACTTCGACATGTGGACGGTATGAACACTGGCATATCCAGTTTTGTTTTTATTTACTTTGTAATGAAAACTAATTTTCAACCCCCAAAAATCTGTGATATAACAGAACAGGCTAAAATCAGTTCTAATTTAATAGCAATGAATCAACCAAGGCAGGGTTTTATATCCATGCATACAAAGTAAATGTAAAATTGCTGTTTTTAAGCTGAAGTGAAAGGAAATGTGATGAATTGAACATTTTGCACATTGAAGTGATAAAAGCAGTAGGCAGGGGGTGATGATTTGACATTTATGAGACAAAACAGTCATAACTGACTGCATAACAATTATCTTGTGTATGGCTTATTGGCAATCTCTGTGCATTGCAAATTCATCTCACTTTGTGGACAATGTCCCCCTCTAGTGGATATTTGGGAACAGATTTTTTTTAACGAAACAGGTCAAAGGTGCTTCTTTTTCTATAACTGGAGAAAGTTCTCCAAGTGCTGATTGTAATAAATTTGTTGATCAATTTCTCAATAACATTTATTTATTCTTTGAACATGTAAAAACGACTTCAAAAATCAACAGATCACACAAATATGTATATTTGCATATGTTGGTTCTCTATTGCTAGTTTACAAAAATACTCTACTCCCATGTCAACTAAAGAAAATATCTTATAACCTAAAAACTGGAAACAGTGAAATGTCTGTTAATCACAAAACAGGTTTGTTTTTAGTTCACCCGTCAATATTGGACCTGAACTTTAATTATGTTTCTCTTGTGCCGTAACAAAATCACAGCATGGATCTCTTTGTGAGCCTCTCATCCTCTTTCCTGTAACAAAATCCTTTTCACACCTGGGGGAGAAAACCAGGTGTTGGGGAGCCCATGGTGAAAGAAGCAGCTTGTAGAAGATGAGCTTCATGCTCCTCTCCTTGTGATGAGGTGTCACAATTCTTTCGTTCACAATTCGTTATTTAAACGCCTCCTTCAGTAAAAGAGACGCAGTCAGTCAGTTAAAATGGCCCTCGCTCAGGCAGCTTTCCTTCTGTTAGTGGGAGGATGCGTCGCTCTTGAAAACACTCCGACCTCGGCCGGGTCACAAAGATGCATGAAGGATACCGACACTTTCCTCTGGGAGTTGAAACAGGAAAATCCAAAGGAATATGCCGTTCTCAGTAAGTCTTTCTGTCTTTTATGAGACTTTTGTTACATCCTCTGTACATCAGTGTGTGGCGGCCAAACAGGAAACAACAAACTGTACTTTGTAACTATTAGCACTTTAATAGAATTCAGACAAATCTGCATTTCAAAAGTCATCCAAATAAACACATTACTGTGTTTTGCAAAAAAAAAATTAATAAAATAAACTAGTAAAACCACAAGATTATGTTCGCAACTGAAAAAAGCAACTGTAACTACATTACACAAAAAAACTCAAACTTAAAGCCCACATCGAGCTCAACCAATAAATGTATCGAATTGGGTTTGTTTGTCTGCTTGTGTTTTTGATTTGACTGAGCTGCTTAAAATGTATCACCATTCTAATGTCTGAATTAGTTTTGGCTGTAGGTTGAAAAAAGTTAATTTTGTTTCAAGAAATTATCAAAATATAGTCACCTCCTGTTGAATCCATTTCTATAGATTTACATCTCTCTAAAAGAAAAACATTCTTAAACAGTTTCAGTTCATTAAATAAGTCAAATTAAAGTGACATTTAACATAAATTATATATAAATTATACCTCATTAATGAATACAAGAGATGTCAGTGCATGCATACTGTATATATGTGTACTATATATAAACATATGCTCATGTGTGACTTCATTAGCACAATTCTAACTGCATGTGCATGTGTTTAACCATATTTGTCAACCCGGTGCAATATCATACACAAGTGGAACATGGAGTCATGTAGTTCACTAGGTTGAACACTAATAACACCCACGTGCGATCTTCAAAATCTCATTAAGGCACTTCAATTATGTGACGCACTTCCAGCATACTTAGTCAAATCAACAATATTTAATTTTTAAACACTTACTGTTCTACACTTTATGCCGTCATACTGCTCTTATAATTGTCATAATTGTGCTCTGGCTGTAAGCATGCATTGTCACATGTATATGTTCATAAATATACACTGTCGCTTTATAAAAATGGAAAATAATAAATGGACTTCACCTATATAACGCTTGTCCTGAAGCACTTTACATCAGAAATCAGCATCACTCAGATCATTAAAAATTTTTTGTTGTTGTCATCCTCCACCATTCAAACCAAGATGAACGATCTAAGGTTTTACAGTCAAGAGTTGCCACATTTTTGAATATTCATCTAAAAAAATTCTTTATTTCAATGTGTTTTTGTCAAAAGTCCATACGGAATTATTTTTACCGATTCAGTTCTCTGTGTCTTTGTACTGGAAAGGTGTGTGGATTGTGTTTGTTCACTTGCCTGCGTGTGTGTCGTTAGTGTACGACGCCTTTGGAAAGATGGGCAGCAACGTGGAGGGAGGCAACACCAACCAGCCCGGCCTGCTGCGTCAGTGTCGCTCGGCCCACGGCCCCGAGTTCTCCGGGCAGTACTGCCAGGTGTTCCTCAGGCAGGTAACAGCAACAAAATGAGGTGTTGTCATTACTGTCAGACATCAAGTAGCAGAAATATGACATTTACTAATGTGTTGGGGGTTTTTTATTATCATTTTCACAGGGAAGAATCCAATACTTTGTAGGTCTTTGTGTTCCTGACACTTGTAGCGAGGAGGAGGTGCAACTGTTAGTGTTGTACGGTCAGTAATTAAAAAAAAAAAATCTGAGTTGATCTATTAATTTTCTGTATAAAATTTAATTTCAGTTCAATCTTTCTACAGACAGGCTCCAGTTGAATCAGATATCTCTCGTTCCTCCTTTACCGCCCATCCTGGTCAATGAGTCGACTCAGGAGATGATCATGACTCACTGTTTGTCCGACACAATTGATCCTGATGCATCTGACGTCGCCTGCCTGTCAGTAAACCATTTCTGCTCTTTACAAGTACACTTGCTTGTAAAATAAAAGCAATTAAACGTTTGAATTAAAAGGTTAAAACTGACTTTTCTTTT
Organism: Parablennius parvicornis; assembly: GCA_900302745.1. Classification (NCBI taxonomy): domain Eukaryota; kingdom Metazoa; phylum Chordata; class Actinopteri; order Blenniiformes; family Blenniidae; genus Parablennius; species Parablennius parvicornis. The sequence goes on along the minus strand of OMNM01033843.1, from coordinate 14,964 downwards.
CTGTAGGTGTGTGTGTTGTGTGATGGTTGTGGTTCCTCTTGCGGCCACGCTGTATACAGCGGTAATAAAGTTACAGGCGAACACAGAGGTGAGACCCACAATGGAGTCCGCGCCTTTAAGCACAGACCTCAACCTTTACGGGGCTCTGAAGACCAACGGGCCGTCCAACAAGGAAGCTGAAAGCAGCACATCGGAGGAGAACGGCAAGTTCATAAAATGTTGTGTGTGAACAAAATATAAATTTTCCTTATAGGTTTAATATAAGAAGGGTTGTACAAATGCATCACCGCTGACTTCACTTTCTTGAATTCCTACCCTTTGCAGTTAGTTGTGGCCCGAGACGACTGTGCTTTCCTCTCAGCAGTTTGCAGAGGTGCCTTCAGGCGTTTTCTCTCCAAACGGCCAGTGAAGGCGTCCTCAGCACATCCTCGTCCATCCCGGGAGGCGGCTACTCCTCACTGAATGGAATCCGTGTGTTCAGTCTGCTGTGGATCATCTGTGGTCACTCTGCTCAGTTCCCAGTGATTAATAACCTGGGTATGAGAGGATACAGTCACTCAGTCAACCACACCTCATTTCACTGATGCTGCACCGTTTCTGTTGCAGATAACTACAAGAACTGGAAGACGACGGTTGAGAGCAGCCCGCTGTATGTGCTCACAGTCAGTGGGCCCGTTTTTCTGGCTGTAGACAGCTTCCTATTGCTGGGGTGAGGATGGAATAATGGTGCACTTCATTTAAAAATGAGATGTTTTCCGTTGGGCCTAAGTTGCTTTTTCATTTTGCAGGGGTTTGCTAAGTGCACGTTCACTGCTGAGCTGCATCCACAGAGCTGAGGACAAACTGAGCCCGGGTTTGGTGGCAAACTATCTCTTCAAGAGGATCAAAAGGTGCTTTAGTTCAATAAGTAATTAGGTAACGTGTTAGTGTTGCTGCATGCTTTTTGATGAGAGTATAATATAAAGTCCTTTTTTGTTTTTGTTTTTCAAAATGCAGGATTCAGCCACTGCATGTATTCATCATGTGCTTCACCATTGGGCTCATCTCTTTGGTCCGGTGGGGGCCCTACTGGTTCCCGTTCATCGACACCCTGATGGACTGTAAAACATACTGGTGGGCCAACTTACTGTTGATTAGCAACCTAGTTCCAGTGCACGAGATTGTAAGTGTTTCAGAAATATGGACGATATCTCTCAATAGTGTGGCCTTATAGCTTAACAAGTTGCTTTGTCCTCTCTCTTCAGTGCATTCCCTGGACGTGGTACCTGTCTCTGGACTTCCAGTGTTACGCCACCACGCCACTGTTGGTCTTTTTTTACAGACTGTAAGTCTACTTCTTTTGGTGTACTTTTACAGTATTGCTTCGGTTTGTGGAAGTTAAAGCAAAAAGAAAAATTGCATATTCTGATCAAAGTCAACTCAGATGTTGTGACAATTGATGACATCTCCATGTTGTGTTCATGTAGCACGATTCACAATAATAATTTGTCAAATTCAAAAATGCCACAAATAATTATTTCAATAAATATACTTTAATATATACATTTTTATTATAATTACATATATTCATTACATTAAAATTGAAAATATAAA